>CAEMYA010000021.1:85115-119096 GCA_903131615.1 Diplodus sargus
TCATGATTTCTGGAGTCTTTATTTATTTTTTGGTGCTTTTAGTTCTGCAGAGTCGAGCGCCATCTTGTTCCGTCAGGCCGACATCTCTACGTACAAAATCTGTCCTGTTTTATTCATTTATATGTTTTAAACATTTGGATTTTGATTCTATCTTGTTCATTGAGAGTTGTGGCGTTAACCTGCTCTGTGTGTCGTCATATATCACATCCGGCTCATCCAGGAGAGCGTTTCTTTAAAAGCGGAGTGTGAGAGGAGAGCTGAGCTGGATTAACTCCGCCGTAAACACAAACACTGAGGTATCAGGTGGACGAGTGGAGAAAAACAAAACACAAGATGATAAGAGTCGATCCAAGAAGCCGGCTTTAATCCTCTTATCTCACTGGCCAGCAGTTTAAAGATTCCCATCCTGCTCGGTTCTGTGTTGTTTTTAACATCTTCGGCAGCAGTAAGTCAGATGTTTGCCGGCCTGGAGGTCGCGTGATGTCGCGGTTATTGATCTGTGGATGTATCGATGACTCTGGAAAGTGTTCAGCGTTCATCACATCACATCTGAGCTCAGCATGCTGATGAAAAGCTTCATGTTTCTCTACAAACCTTTGCAGCTCCTCCACCCCGAGGAACAAACGCACCAACAACAGCTGTGGGATTGTCTCGGCCCGCTCCCGACCCGAAGGGAGGAAAAGCACTTGTCCTTTCTCTGAAGGTAGATAAACTGCAGAGAAAAGAGAGAGAAAAGGAGTTACAGAGCACACAAACAAGCCAAGAGACAGAAAGAGAGAGAGAACAATGGGGCAAAGGTTCCCGTCACGGAAGGCTAGAAGGGGAGGAAGAGGCCGGCCGGTCGGGTCGGGTCGGCTCTGTTATCAAAACAGCAGCTAAAGCAGCGCTAATGTGGGAAACACAACAGAGACGTGAATGGAGGCACAGAGGAGAGCGAGCTGATCCAGAATCAGAGAGAATAAACCTGCTGATATCACATTAAAAATGTTTTATGATCGTGGCTGCGTTGCTGCGCGGCGGAACGTCGATCAACACACTTTTATTTTGGCTGATTTATTTTCTTTCTAATTTTATGGGACTGATCCTGGATCCTACCGGGGTCTTTAAAAAGGGATCAGACTTTTGTTTCTTCTTCTTCTTCTTTGAGGTTTCTTGGAGGTTCTACGCCTCGTTGCTTCTTCTTCTTCTTCTCTGTTGATTATTTCCTTGAGCGAAGCGGCGTCTGATGAAACTACACTCAGGTGTATTACAGTGGAACAGATTCAGCTCCAAACATGCTGGATCCTACATTTCCCACAATGCAACCTGGTCTGATCTGGTAAAGAAGTTCTTCAGTTTACAGTTTGTGGTTTCTGTTTCAGCCGCCATGATGACATCACTATGACATCAGCAGGGACCTGACGGCGCTCCTGTGAAGCCACAGGAGGATTCACGCCTCGTTCCCAGGCTGAAGCGTAAACTGACCTTTACGTCTGATGAGGAATGGTGAGAGTTACGGAGGCGGCTGCTGAGATTTGCTTTCTTTTTTGGTTCTGTTTCCCAGCTGGTTCTGTTTTAGCACTGTTAAGCTTTGGAAGCCGACCCGGTCTGAGTCTGTCTCCATTTCTTGATTTGTTTTGACTTTTTATGACAAAATCCAGATCATAACAAAAGATGACTGAACAGCTAAACGTCCGATCGGACCTGCTGCTGCCGCCGGAGGACCGACTCGCTGCCGGCGACGGAAAATAGGTCGTGAAACAGTCGAAGCTTCTCTCCATATTCATCTGAGCGATTGACACCGAGTGTTATCAGCTGTTATCGAAAGGCTTCATCACAGCGGCGATGTTAATCCTCAGGAACGATGCTGCTCCATGCACACGAGCCATCCTTCACCGCTGCATCAATAACAGCACCTGTTGCCTGATGGCGGCCCTGCCGAGGAATAATTCATGATCCGACGCTCGACTTCAATTTGACGCTCAGCAGCAGCAGCCGAGAATCTGATGCAGCGCTCAGAGCCGCAGCAGGAGAGGAGGTATTTAAATCAGAGGGCGGCCCGTTGTTGTCTGAGGTGAAACTAGAAGAATCCTTCAGTTTTCAGGATTATCAGAGTCAGAATCTCTGGAGCTGAACGCTCCGCTGTGACTGCAGGAGGTTCAGGTCACCTGCTGTTCAGGTGAGGAGAGCGGATCTTAATCAGTGACTCAGAGCAGCTTGTTTCGTTCCCCTCGCAGCCAATCAGAGCGTCTGGCGAAGGTTTAAGAGAGGTGGTTCTGGACCTCATCGGAAACACAATTAACATTCACAATTATCAGTGAAGTTTTCTGTCTGTTCTGAGAGTTTCTGTCCGATGAATCTCAGGTTGAACCGCTGGAACCAATAAACCAACCGTTATCTGATTTATGGAGCTTCCTGATTATTCAGATGATCATGTAAAACAGCATAATGATGTAATGTGGTTTATTGGATTATGAGACATCTGATAAACGCTCCTGTTATTTAGCTTTATTATTATTATTCAGTTTTATTCGGCACCTGTTCTTTTACATCTCTGATGTGTGAAACCTTAAAGAAACCTGAATGTGTTTTCTGCTCACGTGCATCATGAGCAGAAGGAGGGTGTTATTGATCCTGACGTCATGTTGACAGGATGTTTTTAAAGAAACGCTAAAATAAAACAGTTGTACCTGAAAAGAAACCGAACTAACTGACTGAATCATTTCCGTTATTGTATTATTGTGGTCGTGTAAACGTGCAGTGGTGAAAGAAATGGAAGCGTTTCGGAGACGCTCGTCAGAAACAACTGAACAAAGAAACTGGAAACATGGAAACTGCCCTCAGGTTATAAACAAAGAGCTGATTTTCCACAATTACATGACTGAGTGGTTAAAATAAGGAAACAAAAACAAAAGAAACAGGCAGATTTTCTTCAGTTTTTAGAAGATCTGAAGAGTAAGTTTTTCCCAAACTTGTCCAAACTTTTAGGTCATCGGGTGAAGAAGAAGAAGAAAAATGGTGGGAAAGAAAAATGAATTTAATCGTTGTGCTTGTAAACGTTTTCTGATTCTAATTGGATTGAAAGTCTTTCCCAACCTGCTGGTGCTGCTGGACCGACGGCCTGCTTCTCTTCCAGCCTCGGTGGTTTTGGTGAGATTCTGGTTTTGGATTCTCTTCTCCAGATTGGGTTTGAGTAGATTGTTGTGATTAAAACAGAAGGTCAGAATAATTATTGTCGCTCTCCACTGTTTTTGTGTTTCTCTGCGGTGGTGAATCATTTATTTTATTCGGTTCCAGACCGCGAGTTTGTTGAGTCGTCGAGGAGTTCAAGCAGAAGTTTTCTGACTGTGACACGTTTAGATTCAGGGTGACTTACCATGATGAAAACTTGGAGATCCGTCAAAAGAGGAAACACAGAATGCAACAAAGAGCTGAACTGATACATAGAAGTGTTCAGGACTCTGACCCACTGCTGCAGCGAGCAGCACCACTCGGTACCGTCGTCTGAGGAGCCGATCCTCGTTACAGCGAGAAGCTTGAAGTGGATGTGCTGGTCAACCTCCTCCTTCACATGTTCGCTGATCGGGTCGGGTCAGGTTTAGGGAGGTTCTGTCTGTTTCTCGCTCTCTGTTTCGACACAGCTGACAGTTCTGAGGAGTAAACATGTGAAATAACAATCACAAGCAGCACTGACAGTATTTGTTGTAGATCATCAGTGTGTTTTTCCTCCACGCAAAGGAAATAGAGCAGGTTCTGAAACGATGGCGGCCCGACAGTCCGAACAGCCCGCCCGGTCCACGAGGACGCAGAGAGGAAGGAGGCGTCTCCTGCGAGTCGGTACCACGACGTCAGCTGTACACAAACTTCCACCAAACTGCTGAGACTTCATCAGGAAAATATTTTCATCGTAGCTGCAGGACTTGGAATGCAAACAGGTCGAGCTAACAGCTAATTCTGCAGAATTTAATGGCGCCGATTTGCTGAAATGTAAACAGATGAATGCTGAATTAAGAGAACGACGCGTCTGATTTGATAGTTTTCTGTGTTTCTGACTGAGGAGTTGTGTCACTCTGTCTCTGGATGAAAGAGCTGAACGTGAACCGTGACGTTCACTTTAGCATTTAATACATTTTTATCAGCGATCAGATTAAAAGAAAAGCTTTGCACGATTCCTACAGGAGTTCTAGTCATATAGATAACTTTATATTTTTATCTTATATAACACCGTATCATTACTGTTACGTAGGTGTTTGTTTGTGCCTTCAAAACCATAAAAACATCTGAACAATAAAAAGGCTGCGAGTCATCGACCACATGATGTGTGTGTGTGTGTATACACGCGGTTGCAGACAGAGAAATGTTTCCTATCGATCGGCCTCCGTGAGCGTGACTCGTGGAGATGCGTTTATTGATCCAGAGAAGCGTCTTTATTCTCCTCCGCTCATCTACAACCTCTTTTTACTTCTGTTCTCATTTCCGAATCTCCTCCCTCGTTACCTTCCCGCTGTGCTTCCCTCTCTGTGTTAATCTGCAGAGCATTAAGCAGGGAAGATGAAAAGTGATGATTAACCTTGAGAGAGGTGGAGTGTGGAGTGTAAACGCTGGGCGGAGGCTGAGCGGCGTCCTGGCTGGGAACCTGCAGACGGAGGCTCTGATGCAAGAGGTTGGATTTTGATTTTTCAGGGAGCGTGGAGGAGTTTTAAACACGATCAGTCGGATGTGTGAGTGGAACTGAAATCAAAGCGAAGAGGAAAAAAACGCTGCTGAATATTTTGTTCAAATTAAAGCTGTTTAAAACTTTACAGTTTCATTCTCAGGAGGAGAATAAACATGTCAAACGATCCGACAGCTGTCAGGAAAAAGAGCTCAAACTCCGTCCTGAGACGAACACAAACTTTGAACCTCGTGTAGAAAATGAAATGTGACTCTCAGAGTAGCTGCTGGATCTTTAAGTCGTGTCACCGCTCGGCGCTCTGTGTACTGAGGCACTGAGGACGCAGCAAATCAGGCCCGATATTGGCAGCGGTGTCAGTTGGCTGGCGTCTCTGTGCATGACCAGGCATGAGAGAGCGAGCTCAGAGCGACTCTGAGAGGATTACTGAGCCTCCACAGTCAGGGTCAAAGGTCAAGCAGCGGTGACCGGACGGGCAGAGGACGTCGAGGACGGAGCTGCTTTTATCAGCGTCTGTTTGTAAGCTGAGGACGTTTCAGCAAAACCACAGAGAGGTTTCTTCATGTTGCCTGACTTTATTATTCCTCTCACTTAGGGTTCAGAAAACATCACGGTTCAGCTTAAAATAACCGTTTTAGTCGCCGCGATCCGGACGGAGATGGACCGACTATCCGTGGAAAGTAGCTGGTTTTGTCATCAGGAGAACAGCCGGGTGTCCTCGGAAACATCCAGCGGTTTCGATGTGAATCGCAGCTCTTTAACCACTTATATTCTTTTGCATTATTACATTTGCACTCTCTTTTATTTCCTGGATTCTGTTTTCGCTGCGAGGAGACGAAACTGCTCCACGGAGATCAATCTAATTAAATGCATTTCTGAGTCTGACCGCTGAGACGTTTCCTCCGTCGGCTTCAATGAGACATGAATGTTGTCGTAAAATAAATATGAATCATGAACGAGATTCGGCCTCATAACTCTGAGTATAAATGAGCAGTTTGTCTCAGAAGTGAAGCAGCGAAGCGTTAAACCACGACATCATTAAAAGCCGTCAGCACAGACATGTTTTCCATCAGAGCGAGCGCTTCAGAGCTCCGTCTCATCGGGCGGCTCGGCCCGACGACTCACCTTTCAGTCCGACTGCAGGATTAATGTGACTGTTTTCATGTTGCACCGCCTCACACGGTCACAAGCACCACAGAAGAAGAAGTTCATCTACGGCTTAAAGCCGTCGGTGCGACTTCAGGTCATTTTCATTAGCAACACAAGAAGTAAGAAAACAGTGAGTTTAGACTTTGAACAGTCGAGAGTTTGTCCAGATGTTTGTAGGTTCAGATAAACTCTGTTTTATTCAGCCTGGTGTAAAATCTGTCAGTCGAACTCGAACAGCTCAGTCTGCAGGATTAAATGTTATCAGTTCACGTTTCTGAAACCCATGTGACACAAATATTACATGTTTATTACCTGACAGTCACCAGGAGGTGGAGGGGACGGTGATGGAGTTACAGGTGAGGAGATGATTGATAAATGGTTGACTGTAGTTCGAGTCTGCATTTGGTCATTTATAAGTGTGACACTGCTGGATATTTTGAAGGAGACGGGGAGATTTCCAGCCGTGTTCGTGGCAAAATGAAGTATTTTAAGCCAAACCTGGATGTTTCCTCACCCTGACAGAAGCACAGCGTTGTGACAGGAGAGAAGGAGAAAACAAACGTATATTTGCAATATAAGTTTAAGCCTCGTGTTTTGTTATCTGTGGTTTGGCAGAAATCTACATGGCTGACTTTTATTCTGGCGACTGGTTTGGGTCAGTGAGAAAGACAAGTAACGACTGTGGGAATATCTTATATTTAATTATGAAAGCTGGACCACTTACCTTCATTCACAGACAGACAGACTGTTGGTCGAATGTAAATTCTAAGAGATCTGCAGCCGATGAATGTTTGAACTCAGCTTTGCTCTTGTGAAGTTTGAACGGAGGGAAATTAGACGATCGATCAGAAAAAGTAAAGAGTTTAAAATGTTGCTTGTGTCTGACTCGGTGTATTTTCACTATTCTTCATCAAAAAGTGAGAAGAGAAACGTGAAACACTTCTTCTTCTTCTTCTTCTTCTTCTTCTGTTGCTCTGATGAGCTATAAACAGTTGAATGAGCTCATAATGACACGTCAGCAGTTTGTTTTGTGGCCTCCAGCTGCAGCTGAAGTGTCTCTGCAGCAACACACGTGACTGCGGATGGAAAAAGCTGGATGTCGTCTTGAACAGGTGTGTCGAAGACTTCTGAGGCCCTGAAATCTGCTCGTCAACCTCAGAGACATTTGAAGGCTTCATTAGGAGGTGCGGACAAACCGGCACTCAGGAGAAGTCAACAGTTTGTGTTTGAAGAACGTTGTTTCCTCGCTCGCTGTACGTTGGACAAAACTGTTGCTTCCCTCCGTCTCACAGCCGTGACCGTCCTCCCTGTGATGCTGGTCCAGGACTCTGATGGATCCACATGACGTTAGAACCATGTCATCCAGATCCAGTACCCTCGCTCTCCCGCGCGACATCGTGAAACACTTAGACCGCGGCGCTCCACGAGAAAATCCACTTCGCCTGTCATCAGCTATCTGGACGTCAGATTTGTCTCTCTAATCAACATCGGAGGGCTCTAATGGACATTCCTCGGTCTCTGCAAGACTTTCAAATGAGAGGAAGAGGGCGAGGTTTTAATCTCTCCAATTACTCTGTATCTCCTGGTAATACAATCAGCCGGCGATGGCGAGCCTTCAATGGCTGCAAATCAGAAACAAATGGCGGGGAATGGACTATTGTCTGCCGCGCTGCGATCTCAGAGAGAGGGAGGAAGCTGGAGAGAAGGAGAGATAAATTAGAAAAGAAACCTCTCAGCGAGTCAGATGAGGCAGTCGATAAAAAGTTTTTTTGGAGCGGACTTCCACACCACCATGAAATAGGATTTTCTGCCCCGAATCAAGAACGCTGGAGCTCCGATCACCCTTCTTTTTTTCTTTCCCTCTCCGTCTTTCATTCTTTCTTTCCTTTAATCTAATTTGAAGGATTTAATGGGAGTAAGGAAACGATTTGGGGTCGCTGGATCTCGCTCGTCTCTCGTTGCTTTGGACGCTCGAAAAAAAAAGAAAAGAAAAAAGATGTAACTGCGATCCTGCATTTATGAAAAGTGCTTTCTGAGCCGGCTGAACACGGTGGTTTGTTTGGAAGTGAGGCTGAGCTGAGAGGTGGGCCTCTCCTGGCACCGCCGGCCGGGCCAGAACTGTTTCTGCTCTTTTACACCCCCGTCGACTGACTCACCTCACGCCGGAGCCAGAACCAGAACCGCAGAGGCGATTAGACGCAAAGAGTGCAAAGAGAAAATGAACGAGGGTGTAGACGGATGGAAAGGAGATGAAAATGGTGAGAAAGAAGGAGAGAGAGAAAAAGGGAAAACAGCCTGGCAGAGAGTCGGATTGCAGCTCTCCGCCTCTCCAAGTCTCACTTTGCTTTCCTGGAAACCAGATCCTCCCTGTATCACCCTCGCTCTCGCCTCTGGGTTCAGCTGGATCCAGTCTGCAAGGCCAGCAAATAAATCTGGCCCTCACCCCTCCTTTATTCCTCCTCCTGCTCCTCGCTTCCTCTCTTCTCTGACCTTCCATCCCTCCATCTCTTACTCTCCGCCGTCCCCTGTAACCTTCTGCTGGCTCCACTTCAAACTCAGGAATGGCAACATAAACCGTGATTTATGCCACAACGACTGGGAGGGAACGGGAGCCGAGGAGCGAAGAGGAGGTGGAGAGAAACTAAGTGGGGACTGAAGGCAGAGCGCGACGGAGGCTGGCGGCTGAGACGCAGAGGAAGCCAAGCGGAGGTATGTGGACTTCAGGACAACGAGGCATTTTTCACAACACTGCATGGATTGTTTTTGCAGCGTTAAGAAACAAAGCATGTTAGCGTGCAAGTAAGAAAAAACGTCCACAGTTGTTTGGTTGTTTGTTTGACACCAACACGCTCTCCGTGAAGATATTAACCTAAAAAAATGGAGAAAAGACAAAAAACTTTCAGAATAAAACAGCAGTTTGAACGTAAATGAGACCAAAAACAGACGAAAAAAGTTTAAAAACAATTTAATTGACACGTCCAGGTGGATGAATCTGCTCTGAAGGAGTTTGACGGATAGAAAGTGATGAAAAACAATCAATGGATGGTCAAAAACGTGTGAATTACCAGAGAAAGGAATCGGATGAGTCAGATGTGAGACGATCAGCAGGCTGACGGGTAACGAGAGGGAGACTAATTGAAAAGCTGCACTCCAAGAAAAAAAAAGAGTAAAGTTGAGAAAAAGAGCGAGGAAAGAAAATTGAAAAGGCGAAGGTGAGAGATGGCGAGGCCGGTCCTACATGGTGGAGGGGAGGGTGGGGTGTAATTCACTGGTAACCGTGGCGACGGTGGCAGAGCTCCAGGTGATGCTAATTACTCCCATCCGTCTTCTTTAGCGCCGCTGCTAAAGCACGTTAGCCGAGGCCTTGGAGCAAATCACGCGGAGTACAGGTAGATAAATAAATAAATAAATGTTTGATTTAGAGGATAAATCTTCTTCTCCTCCTCCTGGGCAGCGAGGAGGCAGCGAGGAGGCAGCGAGGAGGCCGCGGCGCTCCGACCGAGAGCTGCGTTTGTCATCCTGACGACTGGAGCGTTATGAGAGGAGAGCCGACCTGCAGCTGGAAGCTGTGGACGAGCGTCCAGGGTGTGAAAGCTTCGGTCAGCAGAGAGTTCAGAATAATCTGAGTGTTTACAAATCTATCTACAAACACTTTAACCACCTTCGTCTGGCGTTAGCCACCTGCAGTGTCCGCTAACAAGACTAAGGACACATGTAAGAAGTCATAAATGGACACAGACGCTCAGCACTGCTGCTTTCTTTCCTGTCCAGGTTGTAATTAGTGATCGATTGAGGACTCATCAGACAGAATCTGGCGTCAACAAATGAGAAGCTGTTGGCTTGTTGTGCTACTACGACTCCCTGAAAACTTGCCGTTGCGCCCTGATAGACGTGGTTCTGCAGGACGCTCAGCGAGCCATTACAGAAGAGCCGGACAGGAAGTCAGACAGCTGGACGGCGTTGTACAACCGGTTAATTTTCAAAATAAAACACTGTGTCGACTCAACAGCACGACAAAGTCAGAAATATTAACAATAAACAGACAAATAACAAAACAATTCAACTAGATAACTACTGACCCACAGTAGAAGCACGTAGATCCAGAAGAAATGATGAAACAAACACAATCAGGCACACGTGACGCTCCTGAAACCAAATATGAGATATGACGGAACAAATCGGAGGTGGACCCGGTGGACTCGAGGGGATGGGAGGTGATATCCATACTGTTTGTGTGATTTTGTGAGAAATTCTCTACTGGCAAACAATTAGGAAAAGCAAACCTCAAGGTGATCGACTGTAAAACTCCTTCAGTTTAGGAAATGCACATCAGGCCGACGACGCTGTGTGTGAAATACCAAGTGTTCTGATGCTAACATGCTGCGTTGACTCTTGTCACTGCGGCGGGTTTTTAAACTGCTGCACAACGCTGCCGAGTGACTTTATCTTAAATATTACCAGTTTACGTGGCCGGATTGTGTTTCTCTGCAGTGTCTCCAGCTGGTTTATCGCAGTCCAAACACACTCTAGGAGAACTGGAGTCCGTCTGAACGAGATCTTTTGCAAGTTGCATGTTTTGTCATGTGCAGCCGACACGTTGTGCGTCTCTGTATCTGGGAAACAGCAGCACGATGATCCCCAAACGCTCGCTGCAGCTTCAGGCCCGCAGCCAGAACACGAGGTCCGTCCCGTCAGGTGTTCCACATTATATTGATGGGTGTTCCCCACCAACACATTAACTCTCATTACTGCTCCAGTGAACCGCCTGGCATTTACTATGACAAATTCCTCTCAGCGCCGGCTCCCAACACGACCTGGAATAAAGATCTCAGAGCCCTCACACATACATCAGCAGCCCCCGCAGCTACCTGCACACATTACCCGCTTCAACACATTAAAACAATTTCTGAGAGGCAAACTTACATTTTTCAAATGTCACGCATTTCCAAACTTAAGAATGAGATTGCTAAGAAAACAAAAAAACAACCTTTCAGTGCCGTTCCCTCAAACTGTGGATGGTATTTCCTCGCTAGCAATTAAGTTATTAGACCTTAAGTTATTTGTCAAACGGTTAATAACCTCAATCACATTCTGGACCGATCGGCTGACCTTTAGTGGAGCCGTGAAGGTGTTTTGCTTTAACATTGCTGTGAGAGTTAAAGTTTGATTAATGCTGCAGAGGAATAAAAGGAAGTATTATTTATTGTTTCAGCACTTCAGACGGTCTGTGGACAAACTGAATTGTCTTCTCGCTGAAAAAGCTCCACAAAATCTACTTCTGCTGATTGATGTCGCTCAAGTATGTGAGGGAGGAAGAGCTCAATTAATGTGTGTGTGTGTGTGTGTGTGTGTGTGTGTGTGTGTGTGAGGGGGGTTGCAGCTTGTAATTGAGTTAAAGTCTCCGTAGGCCAGAACTGAATTAAGAGCAGATTAGAGGCCAAGTGCTGAGTGTGTGTGTGAGTGTGTGTCTGTGAGTGTGTGTGAGTGTGTGTGTGTGTGTGTGTGTGTGTGTCTCTGTGTGTGTGTGTGTGTGTGTGTGAGTGTGTGTGTGTGTGTGTGTGTGTGAGCACGGGGCTCTGAATTGCTCCCCTGTGTGTCGGCTTAATGCCGTTGAAAGTTGATATGAAACGTGGTTTGAATTTAAAAAGCTTGTTTTATGTATTTTTTGGATTTTGTCACGTCACAGGTGTTCCTCCTGGACGCGTCCTGAGGGAGGAGGTGAATACTGAAGATATGAGCAGAACCACAGGGGGGGAGAGGTTCTGATCACTGGAATAACAGAATATGGTCCAGATTAAAACGGCTGTGTAAAGATGAGTGACACCTTTCACTTCATACAGGTGTTATAAGATATTAATAAGATCTACTTTGGTTTGATTTCACAACCTGCTCGTTTGGTTTCACCTGCATTGTTTCCTGCAGAATTAGCAGCTAGCAGGTGACGCTAAACAGCTAACGAGACAGATGTTTCTCTCAGCTGGTGGGAAAAAACTAATCTGAGATGTGAACAGAACAACAAATCTTCAGTTTTGTTTTGGTTGAGAAGCTAAAATCACAACTTCTACGTCTAATTTAAGTCCATCTGAGTGCTCCTGGAGTGCAGATCTTGAGTAAACGCTCTTAGTCACATTCCTCCGCCTCTTAGCTGTGTGGCTGTGAGGCGTCTCGTCAGCGGCGGCCTCGGCTGTGTGTCTGAACGAGGACCTACTTTGAAGTACGACCCAGCTGTCCCATTCAGGCCTGAAGTGCTCACCAGGTGCCTCGGATGACAAAAAGAGGGTAAAAAAAACATTTCTCAAAGGAAACTGCTGCTCACAAAAGGCTCTGCATTCACATCTCAGATCTCCCAGCAACCACGGCTGCTGTGAGGTCACACACACTCAATATAAGAGCAGATAGCGACACAAGCTAAAGGACGGAGACGAGTTTCTGTTTGTGTCTCTGAAGGTGATGTTCAGATCTGCTCTCTGCTGCAGATCAGCATTTATCTGTCCAGGTAAATAAATCTCTTCTCTTTAATACGTCAGGTCACAAACGTTCATGATGAACCAGCTTGAGTTTCTGCTGCTGGATTCACTCTGATGTGAACATCATATTTCTGTTTGTTTACCTCCTGATCATCTGCACAAAAGATGAAATATTTCCTGCTGCAAACTTGAAATCCTGTCAGTGTTGCTTCTGAAACAACCCGTCACTCACACTTCACTTCCTGGATCCTATTTCATCGTCTCACTCGAAACACAGAAGCAGCTCCTGTTTGAAGGCGTCGGTACGCTTCAGCTGAGATACGTCGTGTTTTAATTCTTCTCTTCTTTAACAATCTGTGCGTCTCACAAGCTGCAAACAACCACGAGCCTCAGCTGGCTGCGCTGATGTAAGAGGAAGTCAGTTAGTGTTTAAAGAATCGTACATGTTCTGTCGTCGATATTTGAACCAAACGTTGCTGCATTTAATTCACCAGAAGTCGGAAATGAAGTTTATTTAAACTGATCACTGATTTATCAGGTTTTTAAAATGTCTGATCTTCATCTCCAGTTGAAGAAAACAAGATATTCTGACTGATTTTTCGTGCCCAACACTGATTCTGATGTCGCGATCTGATGCCAGTTTGTTTAGAAGAACCACAAATATTAAAAGATGTACATTTACAGACGTATGTCGAGGTTGCACAAGTTAAAAAAACTGTTGCTGTGCATGCAGGTGTGCAGGGTGCTGCTGGGAAGCAGGGTTGTGTATACTCACCACACCTGAAACAGCATTTCAGGAGGTATTGGAGGAACTTCCAACACTTCTACATAAATGTGACAGTGACTTTTACTTTCAGAATGATGGAAACCCAAAATTACTCCTCTGAGTTTCTCTCCTGTGTCGCTGCACACAGGTTCAGGTTCAGGTTCTGGTCCTGGTCCTGTGGTCGAGCTGCCTCACCTGTGAAGTCACTCAGTGACTCTCCGCAGTGACTCACAGTTCTGTGTTGTTCGCTCTTGTCGAGGAAGTCGTAGGCGTTTGCACATCCTCTCTCTCTTTCTCTCTCTCTGTGTGTCGTCTACTCCCAAAGTATTACTCTTACATATAATGTCACGCAGGCTCGTCTGTCATTGTCCATCCAATGACAGGTCAGTCATAAATGAGTCATCCGTAAATGAAAGTGGTGTTATTAATCCCTGCGGAGACGCTCGTCCTCGTCCTCCGACCCTGTGGGAGGTTCAGCCGCAGCATCTTCTCTGACATCAGCAGCTGGAGTGCTTCTTAAATCTAACATTCATGTGTTTGTGCAGAAAGATGTCCTGAGCTGCACCTTCTCACAGATGTTAAAACCGTCTTTTAAAAAGCCTCCTCCGACTTCCTGCTCTGACGTACCGTCTACAACCTTCAAAATATGGATGTCGCACAAACACAGAATCAGGCGTCAGGCATGGCCGCCTCGCAGTAATGAAGTCACCGTCCCGCCCTGGATTCTGGCGCGAGTGCGGGCGCGATTAGAAGTGTTTCAATCTGTTAGTCTCATTCACTCTGCTCAGCGTGTGTGAGGCTGTTCCTGGTACTCTCTCTTTTGTCCGGGCCGTGACTGACGGGGCACCGCGTCACCTGGCATCTGCGGCCGACCGTAAAAACGTCTAACGGTGAATTGATAGAGCGCCCGCACGTGTGCGATTGTGCGGGTGCTCGTGATTTGCATCGCGTCGCCGGCATGTGTCGCTGAAAGAGCGCGATGGAGCGGCTGCTTCGGGGGCCATTGTCCTCTCCAGATGTTTCCCTGAGCCACCCAAAGAGCCGCGGCCAGAGGAGAAAGAGGCCAAAGACACGAGACGCCGTAAAGCCAGGCTGTAAATTTGCTGCATGCCACGGCACTCGATTTGCACCTGAATGGGGCCAGGCGGTCCGACTGGAGTGGGGGAGAGGGTGGGCCGGGTCACACACACACACACACATGCTCACACACACACACACACACACATGCTCACACACACACACACACATATGCTCACACACACACTGCAGCAGAGGCACACAGTGAGCGAGCTGCTGCTGCCTCCCCCGCACTCGCTGTAAGAGAAGGTGCTTTTTAAATGGTAATGAAAAACAATGGTACGTTTCTACACCGAGCCGAGCTGACGGGGGAGTGAGGCAAAGTGTCCTCAGTGTAACTGGAAGAGAAGCATTAAACAAATGTTGAATAAACTCTTTGAATCCGTCTTTTTTGCTGTTTTTGTGCCACTTCTCCGTCACGATGCAGGACTGAAATGTTCTGTTTGTTTTAAAGTTCACGCGGTTCAACAAAAACTCCAGAGTAGAATATTTTTTCACATTTTTTTCTATCTGGAGGAACATCCACTGATTTCCTGTTGGCTGTCGGAGGTTTCAGCACCGGCGTGATGACTGTGTGGATCCAAACGTCTCCCCCGGTACTTATGTGCCGGGTAGAAATAGAATATACTGACCCGGGATCAGTTCAGTATTCTTACATTTGGTGTACGTTTCTTTATGTTTCTTCAGGTTTGTGAGGTCGTCACTGTGTTCAGGCACAAACACCACATCAGGTTCAGATCATGTTCTGTTTGCAACACCTTGTGCTATCAACACAAACCGGGCTGGTTCTGTTCCTGACGTCCTGCCTCACTCTTGTCTTCCTGTCCGATAAATACGATGAATATACATTTGAATGTAAACGAGGTTTGTCAGCAGATTATTCTGGAGACTCGGTTGCTGCTTGGGCTCCATTTAAATCCACTGTGTGCAGTTTGACGTGCACGGGTCCAATAAACTCTATTAAAATGTTTATTTATTTTTGAGGATTCAGCTTTTCACAGTTGAACATCTGACTGTTTTATGAAACTCACTGCTGCAACCACACGTCCATCAAAAGTCTCCCACATAAACACAAACACATAAAAACATCCAACGATAAAATACAACAATCAGAACGTCACACGGTGAAAGATATTATTGTAACTTCACAGTTAAATAATGGCTAAAATTGCTGTAAATTAACAGTAATATACTGTAATTATTAGACAGTAAAATACATGAAATTCACACTGATGTATTATTTCTCTACGGTAACAAGACACAATATTACTGTGAAAATACAGTAATTTGATATATATATATATATATACAGTGATTTACTGTTTTTTAACATGAACCAAAGCATTACTATAAAACTATTTTATTTAGTAGTTTTTTTTACCTACAGTTCATCATTATTTACAATTTTATTAGTACACGACATTAAAATACTGTAATTTTACGTAAAAACTGTATTTTCACTGCAACACATCAGCACGTATTTATCCTGTAGATTAAAAGAAATAACATAAAAATATTGTAGTTGATAATATTTATTGCAAATCTTACATGACATCTAAATAATTACCCAGCATGCACTGCAAAGTGTGATTACAGTAGATTGTTGCTGGATTTTATTGTGAAATGATGCGCAGGGCTTCCAAAATAAAGGTTGTGGAGGGATTTGATCACTTCCTGCATTTAAACTCAGATATGATGGAACGTTGATCGACACGTCTGATTTCCTGCTGAACGTGATTCATCTCAGTAAACTTTTAAACCATTTAAGTTTACTGAGAACATAAAAGCATCATCTGATGATATAATGTTGAGAAAATGACACTTTCGTGTTAAAACTGTTTCTATAACGAGCGTCTCAGACTGTGGAGATGTTCGTCAGACCTGATTACAGGTCTGGAAGTTAAATCGATGTGAATGCTCGCTGGAGCTCTTTTAAAGTTGTTGTTTTCTTTTAATCACTCACTCTCTCTCTCTGCCACACACACACACACACACACACACACACACACTCTCCCATGTGCACGTACGTCTGTTTACTCTGCCCGAGCCGTGTACTCTGAACGCCACATTAACTCCATTTTGTCACTCATCACCGGGCGGTGTTAACGCTGTGACCTTTCAGCGCGCACGCTGACGTGTCATTACCGATCCCCCGGCAGAGCCTGGGACTCCCGGCCACAGCCCATTAGCGAGTCATCTAACGACCTTCATGTAATGACCAAATCACTCCCGTACGGTGTAACGCAGGAAGTTAATGGATCTGATTCTCACACAAACACAGAGAACAAAAAGTTACAGCTTGATCTATCTCGCCATCAGCTGACGTGAGAACGGAGGAATGCCGTGTGAACGAGGCGGTTAATAATCCAGGAAGTACGTATGGAAGCCTGCGATGGTCAAGTTTCTCATGCATGGGGGATAAAATACTTTACACTGATAAAGAATATTCAGTATAAAGTATAAAACAGTGAGAATAAAGTGAGAGAAGTCTGAGTCAGGAGGTGGACGAGGTGAGGCTGAAGTTATACGAGATATCTTACGTTACGTTTCTTTACGTGCTGTTATAAGACTGAATGTCGTTATTGAAGTAGTTTTGGAAATAAACCTGAACACCAACATTAACAACTGTAATAACAGTTCAGTAATCATAATAAGTCATAATACATGAAGTGTTGTCGAGCTTTGACTTAGAAAGTCTAACCAGACGTTGAATTTGAGGTATTTGTTCTAACAATTCACATGCAGGATCTGTTGATTTATAATCCTTTATAAAATGATTACCGAGCCCAAAAATCATCTTTAAAAAGCTGTTAATAAGCTCATAATAAAGGATTTATTAGCATTTATGAGGCTTTGTTCTGTCTTTATATTAGTATATCAGTTAATAACTGCAGACTAACGTATTAATCTTAATGAAACAATCCTTTATTAGCTATTTTATCAACAATTACATAAAAGGTAATTAAGTTAAACTCACTGTGTTTTAATGCTGTTACAATTTAATGAAACTTATGAGGCTTTTATTCGACGTCACACATGAAGCTTGAAATGTGTTTTTTTGATTTCGCTTTAAACTCGACGATATCGCTGATCTGAACGCTTTTATTATCTTTTTTTCGATCTCCAGGAGAAATTAATGTGACGAGGAATTGTTTCTAATGATGATGTGAGGATTAACTGACCCCACTCTGAGAAAAGTGACGAGACAGAAAACAAATAATTTTGTTAATCGCTCACATCTGGACAGTCTGAGGGGTTAAAGACGGGCCGACCCGCGAGACGCTCTCTGGAGTCCAGAGCTCGATAAGCCTGGTTTTATTATGGACGGCACACACACACACACACACACACACACATATTAATTAATGTTTGCGGCTAAAGTTACGCTGTGTACTCACTGCAGCTCTCTCAGTATCCCAGTATTCAGACTCTGCCAGCGGACTGTTAGACGTGTAAACATCACAACGATCCAAAACAAGCATCTTATTTCAGTTTCTAACGGCGGCCCGTGCAAAAGACCAGCTGCTGGTCAAAGAGTTACCAATCTGGAACCATCTTCATGACTAATTAGAACGCAGACAGGCTGTCGCTCTCAGAAAACAGAAACACAAATGGCCGAACATTTCTGTCCAAGTCTGAGTCACCGCGTACATCACCGGGTCAGATGGACAAAGAAATGAATTATTACATGTAGAACATTTGCCGAATTAACAAGAAGGCCCAAATATTTAAGAATTCGTCAGAGACAACAGTTCATAAAGTTTAGAACGTGTTTCTGACTCAACAACTCGCAAGATTAGATGACTTTTAAGGGGAGCCTGGTGACTTTTCTCAGAGAATTAGCCTTTATTGGTTGCCGTTTATCGGTGAAATCAGTGTGTTCAAACAGCTGCTACATGTTGGCAGGTAAGAGAAGATTTATCCAGACAAACTGAGACTTTTTTGCATGTAAACAAACAACTTCATGTTCTGATTTAATGCTGATTTTACAAGAAGGAAACAACGAGTCAGAAACTGTTGTAGCAGTTTCACCATGTTGGTTAAAAGTTTCTCCTCATGAAACAACTTGTTAAATTGCACGATTTGTTAAGGGAGTCTGGTGATGTTGTGGTGACGTTCACAAACAGCTGCTGCTGACATCAGCAGGTCGTTTACATCACAGAGAACCACGTGATGTCACACAGAGTGTCGTATATTCTCACTGTTGTTTCTTCTTCTTCTTCTTCTTCTTCTTCTTCTTCTTCTATTTCTCTGTCTTCTTCTACTCCTTCTTCTTCCTCTTCTTCTTCCTCCTCTGCTTCTCCTCCTCCTCCGTCTTTTTCTTCTTCTCCTCCTGGCTCTTCTTCTTCTCCTTTCTTCTCCTTTCTTCTTCTCCTCCTTCTTCTTCCTCTTCTTCTCCTCCATCTTCTTTTACTCTTCTTCTTCCTCCTCTACTTCTCCTTCTCCGTCTTCTTCTTCTTTTTCATATACTTTTTCTTCTCCTCCTCCATCTTCTTTTTCTTCTTCTCCTCTTGCCTCTTCTTCTTCTCCTTTCTTCTTGTCCTCCTTCTTCCTCCTCTTCTTCTTCTCCTCCTCCTCCTCCTCCTCTTGTGATCAGATGACTCCGGCCACAGATCAGCACCGGGTCTGAACCGGGCCTCAGTTAAACTTTAGCACCTCTGGGCTCTGGAGGGACTCCAGGTCAGCGCGGCGAGGTCGCCCTGAAGCAACAGCTCACAACATGTTTTCCATTTGAAGTCGTGAACTTAATGCAGCTCATTCATCAGCGATGGCAGAAACAGACAAGCTCACTGAAGCCTTGTTAAGTGTTCTGTAACAACGTCTCCCCAGAACATAAATCAGCCGCTCTCCGCCCAACAAGGCTGCTAGTTAACTTCCCTAACTCACATCCCTCAGCGCTCCGAGGGGAGCGGGGGAGCGCCGGTGATTCGTGAGGACCTTTTTGCAGAGGCAGCGATATATATATTCCTCCATAATTTAAAACCAACAGGCTCGGGGGCTCCGCTGGCCAGACACGGATTACGTGGTAAAACAAATGCTTCAGCCGCTCGTCCACGGCTATCAAAACAGCCATTAGCATTTCCGCGGCTGCTAATCGCTGGCGTTGAGAAAACAGGGAGGAAGCCCTCTCAGCTGGCTTCCCACACATCGTGACAAAGTGGGCTTATGAGCACGCCTGCCACTCATGATGGGACACACACACACACACACACACACTCACTGTGTCACCGGATTCCATGCCCTCAGGCTGACGGGAGACGCGGCGGGTTCCCAGGGGCAGATCGCCTCGTTTTTTTTTTTAAAACCAGTATGAAAACAATTAAGTCATCAGCGTGGGCTCTTGCGGAGGAGGAAAGGGAAATTGCCAGCAATAATTTAAAGGGAGGAAATGGGATTACAAGCAGAACAATGGGAACTTCTAAGATATCAAATTAGTGCGTCTTCCATAGACGCAGCGTGAGGACAAATGTCTCAGGCCTCTGAGCGATTAGCTGCGAGCTCAGCGACACACACGGCAGAACAAACGGAGGACCTGAGAGGTCGCTGTGGGCGTCAGCGCTGACTTTCACTGACGGAGCTACAGGAAGAGATGCATTAGTTTGTACTGTGATAAACATGAAAGCGTCAGTTTAAACAGACATGTTAGGATCATTAATATCCACAGTGAAGACATCAGAGTCTGCAGATGTGAAGAACACGATGTCATCTTTCTATTTCTGCACTCAGTCTGTGTGTGATGCAAGACATCTCCAGCTGTTTTAATCTCCTCTGACCTCATATATATTCATATATACGACACTTTTGGTTGAGCAGCTGGACCAGAAGAGGAAAACGATTAAATTAAGTGTTGTACGAGGAGCTTTAGTGAAATTATTGAGGTGTGGTTGAACTGCATGTTTCACAAATGTTGTTAATAAAGTAATTTGTACTTTGTTCCCATGACTGCAACACGCTCCCTCTGATATCCAACAGCAGTATATCAGAATTAACACAAATTGTTTAACCATCGATCACTAAAATATCTAAAATATTGAATGTTTTATCCATTTAAAGGAGCATTCTGTAGTGTTGTTGAAGAAATATTAATGAGAGGAGAATCATCTTGACCGACTCAACAAACTGAATCAACAAACTCTCTTTGTTTTCATGAATAAACTGAATAAACAAACTGACCTTAAAGAAAAACACCTTTCATACTGTTTCACACTGTTTACATGTGGCGGACCCTGCCACCTCTCTAGCTTCAAACAGTGTTTCCTCTGAGAACATGTCTGAGTTTGTGTCATGACCTCATTAATATTGTAAATACCTCCAAGACTACGGAGTCGCCCTTTAAAATAGAAGAACAGTCAATAATAAAGTAAACAGAACGAGTTAACACTAATTAACTGTTAATTAAATGATTGTAAAGGTTTATAAACATCAATTTAAATAATCTTTGAAGATGAAACACACAAAAAATGGTTTAATAGGTTTAATTAACTGCTGATTAACTGCATACACACCTGTACTTGTGATGTTATGTCGTATATTTAAAGCTTTATTTCACTTCTCATACAGATTCATGCAGCTCACTCAGAAGTAATTTTAAATACGAGACGTGTAACACAACCTGTTAACGTTTATCTATTCTGTTTACTGATATTTAAAACCTGCACTGTTCTCTTGCACGTATCTCACAAGGGAGGCATGAAATATATAAAATATAAATCTGAGTTTAAATCGTGGAGACGCCGCCTCGCGCTCCTAAAAATAAATACTCTACGACACCTTTTAGACTCACAGGAGAACAACAAGACGACAACAGGAACACAAACTTTCATGCTATCTGCAGAGCGAGTAAAGTGAAAGTGGAAACAACCTCACAGCAGCTGCAGCCACTTCACCTTAATGCATTTCTGTATTTATGACGCTGTCAGCTGCACAAAGAGCTTTAATGTGTATTTAATGTGTGTGAGGTTAACGTGTGTGTTCCAGTGTTTCTCTGAGCCGCTCTAACGAAGGTCAACAGTGAAATAAACAGCGGCGGCACTCGGGCCGGCGTTAAAACACACACCGCCGCACGCTGTCACTCACTCTGCGACTACACGAGTTCAGGTTGGTCTGCAGCGACTCTTTGAACTGCTAATTGTTAATTACTTCAGCATTTCTCAGGCAGCTGAAAGCTCACAGAGCAGCTGTGATTGATTGGGCCGGCTGCTCTGCGGCCTTTGATGTTGATTTATTTTCCTGATATCCACAAAGTGAAGTCGGCAGAGAAAAAAGGGCCGCGGCTGCTATCTGCAGATCTCTGCTGCGTGTTCATGTGCGGCTTCATTTCCATATCAAAAAAATCACTTGTTTAACAAACGGTGCCACGGATCAAGTGAGCAGCATCAGGGGTTGTTTCCTCTGCGACCGCGGGGGGAAAGACTCAGCGAGCTGATGTTTCAGGCATGTTGTTAGTAAATGCTGGTGGTGCAACAAGCAGCAGAACACACTCTTCATCTGAGGAAGAGGGTTCTGGCATGAAGTCCAGAACTTTTCTTGCAGCTTTTTTTGTAGTTTTGATGAATTGTGTGTGAAAAATGTAACAAAGGGACTTATTGTGATCGATTAAACAGCTTTTTTCTGATCAGATTCTGTCAGAAATACTCTTATTTTCACTGTTCTACAACAAAAAAAGCAAATAAATGTATGATTGTAATTTAGTCAGTGTGCTTTAGTCCCAACATGTCCCTCTGCTTCACACCTGGCTCAAGAAATAAACGTGCAAATGATATTTCTAGAATCAAATTATAAAACACGATGATATTTTATATATAAATTACTAAGAAGACATCAAATGTAACAAAAAAAAACGTAAATGCCGCTCAGGAAATGTAAACAAAATGTATTTACAACGACTCAGCTCATTTTACCGTTTCAATGTGATTTTAATAACATTAATTAAATTCATTTCAACAGCATAATTATCCTGTTAGTCTGTGCAAACAGCTCATGAAGATGTTCAGGTCAGTTCATGCTCCGTGTGACTCCGACTGAAAATATAAAATGGTTTTGATGTTTTATTTTATGTAACTGGGGTCTGGAAACAGTCGTGTTGTGAAGGTCAAAGACTAAATCAAATCACAAAACAAACTTTCATCATGAGTCTTGAGAAAAGGGTTGAAATCAGACTCAAAGGGATTTTAAACCTTAAAGTTTGAAAGGATATTTACCTGATGAGGAGAATTGCATCATGGGAAGTGTAGCATCCAGCGTTGCTGCTGCTGCTCCAGCTTTGATTGCGTTGCTAACATTTGAAGCTAACGTTTTGAGCGAGCGTCGGTTTCCTCTCGGCAGTTTGGTGTGTTTGCGTGTCACCTCCTCTGGTTTGTATTAACCATCACAACATGTGCTTCTGATGGACTGAATCAGCTTCAGTGTGTGTGAGCTACTGAAGAGTGTGTGTGAGTGTTTGTACGAGCTCGACGTATAGCTAACTGTTACTGATATGTGTGTCCACTCGCGGTGGCTTGCCAAGCACTGTGTGTGTGTGTGTGTGTGTGTGTGTGTGTGTGTGTGTGCCTGAGTGCATTGTTATGTGTGTGTGTGTGTGTGTGTGTGTTAGTGTGTGCGCATGAATGCATCAGTAAGTGTGTGTGTGTGCCTGAGTGCATTGTTATGTGTGTGTGTGTGTGTGTGTGTGTTAGTGTGTGTGTGTTTACAGTAGGTCCGGGGAGATGGTGGAGCCATCTGTCCTCACCACAGTGGAACTGATGAAGCTGTCAGACCAGCGCCGTGTGAATCCCTCCTCCTCATCATCACCTCTATGTCACTAATTACAACCTGTGTGTGTGTGTGTGTGAGTGTGTGTGTGTGTGTGTGTGTTCTTCACTGTCAGCATGAGTTTATTATGTAATTACTTTTGTTATTCTCCGAGAACAACAAAGAGGGACGACTTATGTTACAGATGAAGAATCAGGGAAACTTTCAAAATAAAATTGTATTCATAACATTATGTGACACTTCCTGTAATTAACGTACTAATATCTCCTCAGCTCTGTGTGTGTGTGTGTGTGTGTGTGTGTGTGTGTGTGCGCACTGACAGGTAAATGCGTCACAGATGGTGACATCACAGCAGGTGGCTGCTCTCCAAAGCTGCTAACATGGCGGGGGAGGCGGTGTCGATGAGGGAACGGTGACAGGGCCGCCGCCGCGGGAGACAGATATACCCTGACAACGTCCTGATATGGACACACCCACTTCCTTCCACCTCACACACACACACACACTAACACACACACTAACAGTACACACCTGAGAAGGAGCGCGGCGATACGTTCACGTTGCTTCACAGATTGTGTGGCGTAACTTGCGGGAGAACGTGACATGTTGAGGGGACTTAGGTTAAGTCTGCAGTTCCTCTGCTTCTGGATCTCATCCAGGATGAGCCTGAACACACAGATGGAAGAGGAAAAAACCTGAGATACTAAGAAGCAAAGTGCTGAAGCAAAAGAAGGTTAAACCTGTGTGAGTGTGACTTTCCTTTTGGAAGTTATTCAAATCTTTAGTTAGTGATTCCCAGTTGAATTTGATCACATTGAAATGATGTAAACAAAATGTTCTGCTTGCGTCTTTCTCAACAGAACAATAAACAAAATTTGAGGATTCACAGTTTTACAGTTGCGTCCAAATAGGTTTGAAGCTGAGGAGAGAAGATCTCGTCATTATTCAGGTCGTCTTTTACGTGACGACTCGAGAACGAGACGCAACAATCAACTGTCTTTGTGGTGCATTCAGGAACAGCTGGGACAAATCCTTCTGATTCTACCTTTAACTTTTATAGCCTTTGAATTCTATTAAGATGACGTGAGCTTCAGTTAGCTTTGAGCTCAGATGTCCTTCAGAGGGAGACTTGAGTAAAGACGTCTGCGTCTGAACTTCTCCTGCAGGAGAGGCTGCGAGCGCGCCGCCTCCTCTGGTCGGGTTTGTTTCCTGTCGTCTTACAACAAACACAACCTCCCACGTCACCGAGCGAAGGTGTGCAGGGAACCTGAGGAGTCGAGACAGACGGCTGCTGTCGATGCAGAATATCACGGCTGTATGTTTTGATTCTGTCATCCAGATGGTTTCAGATACGACCACGACAACAGAGAGGATATTTTGAACCATGTGTTCTCAGGTTTGTGTGTGTGTGTGTGTGTGTGTCCTGCTGTGTGTGGGCCGGTGGGAACCTGAGTGTGTGATAGTCTACAAGGTCATTTCTCCTCCTCATGACTTCACTCTTTCTCTCAGCCCCCCCCCTCCTCCACCACAATATGACTTCCTCCCCCCGGGGCCACAAAGGGACTATTTTGGACAACAATGATCTTCCTCTGACGAGACACTGAGAGACGGACAGACACCGACTTAAATCTCCTCGCGTTCGAAAAATGCCTCGGACCAACTGAGCTGACTTGGCAAAGGTACAACACATTCAACACAGCGCGTATACAAACGACGCGCACTTTCCCGTTCACGCAGACATGCCCCCGGTGATGAGACAATACGTGGAGGTAAACAAGATGGAAATAGAGCGGAGTCGGAAAAACTGACTGGATGCTTTATGATCCGCCGAGTGAAATAAATCTGTTGGCTGCGTGTCGCAGCTGCAGGTCAACAGTTTTCTCTTTCCGTGGAGATGTGACGTGTTGTATTTAACCCCTCAGCTCCCAGCGTGCCGCCTGAGGCCGAAGACGTTGAGGTCCGACACATCAGCATCCGACGATGACGGACAGATGGTTCGTCCAATCACCTGCCCAGTGTTTGGTGGAAAGGCTCCGCCCCTTTCCAAACGTCTCTCCAGATGGTGACGTCCAATAAACCATCTGGTGAATCTGGTTAATTGAGGAAAAATACATCAATTAATTCCACTGTGACACTCGGAGACACGTCCTGCTGCAGATCTTCACCCACTAGAGAACCAAACGTATTCATCCGCATCACAAAATAGTCCCGTACGTACGTGACAATATAAAGTTGATGTTAGTCCAAACTGCTTCTGTTCTACAGCTGAACACTGCATCTTTTTTTCTGGCAGGTAAATTACTGACATGGTTTGACTTTTTGGTTGTGTTATTTTCATGGTTCTGGGAAAGAAAACGACCTCTGACACGGGAAAGTGGGACCAAGCTGGAAACTTGGAGAAGATCCACGAAGCGCACACAGTCAACAAATACTTTGTACCTCGTTGTCAGTCCATGTTGGGAGCCGACTGTCTTTTATTTTTAAAGTTCCCTCAGCTGTTAAATCAGCTGCTGTGAAGTTACATTCAAACACCCGTTTGCAGCAAGCGTCCGTGTTTTTCAGAGCAAACACACCGGAACGCTTTTAGATCGGAAGTCCGAAATACCGACTCGTAATTTATGATTTTCGACCTGCAAGAGTTCAGTACTTTCAGAGCGTCTGCTGTCCTGTCAGCCTCTCGATGGAGGTCTGACCCCCGTGAGCAACAGGAAATCACTGCAGCAGATTTTATAATAAGTGTCAGAAGCAGGTTGTGATGACTAAAAGGACAAAATGATGTGAAAACTTGGCATGAATCAGGAGAAATACAGGAGAATGCTGCACAGGAAAGAGCAAAGAAAGGTGTGAGTCACCCGGGACGATTGAAGGAGTGTCTGCAGGTTTTTTTTTTAGAGGAAAAAGGAATTGATTTCCTGAAGTCATCCGGGGAAATATAAGACATGTCAGCGCTCGATATTCAGCTCCATGGGCGTTGTTGTCCTCGTTGTCCAGCTGCAAAAATATTCAAATAAAAAGCAGCGTTACGACATTAAGCATGTTCAGTGACGGTGACGTCAGAACATGAAGCTGGCTGAACCGTTTTTTAAATTCCCTTTGTTAGATCATCGGCCTGCAGGCAGCCATGTGACCCTCCCTCTCCCCAGAAACAGACGAGGTCACACGAGGTCCGCGGTTCTGTGTGCACGCTTTGTGTCCGTACAGCACCGCCTGTCACTGCCGCTGGTCAGAGGAAACACACAAATCACACACAGAAAGCCTCGGCCACACACTGCGAGAGCCGTCCCGGGAAATCAGAAGAATAAGACGCAGCCTCTCTGATGAAGAGTCCAGAGCAGGACGGGGGGAGGTGAAGGGGCGAGCTGGCAGCAGGCCACGGCGGATCTGAGGGGGTGGCAGCGGGCCCTGTGGGCTGTAACCTCTGCCGGAGCGGGTCACGGGTTCAGAACCCAGGTGGAGCTGAGCTGACGGAGAAACAACAGACATCACATGTTGGTTTGGTCTGTTTGTGGTTTACGTCTCGGCCGAGGCTTCTGCCCAAACACCAATCAGCTGCTTGGCCTGCGGTCCTTCTGTTGTGTCTGAGGCCCGAAGTGAAGCCGTCAGCCAGCACACGCGGCTTTAATATGACGGCGTAACCAACATCACGTGACCCGATTATTTACAGGGAGAATGCTGCTGTTATTTTATATATTTGCATGAATTGTCAACAAATCAGTGCAGCTATCAGAGTCCAGTGTGTCTTTTTATTGGTCCTAAACCACCTGGTTGCCCTCTGAGAACCTTCGTCCTCATGTACCTGAAAACAAGTGAAACCAGCACTGTAGGTTCTGTGTAGCTGCAGGTTCAGGTGAGCAGATAAAACACACACACACACACACACTGACGACTTGTCTTTGCCCTTTGACTGATAACAGCAGAGACGTTCTGGCCGAGAGGAGTTATTGTGGACCCGAGACTTTCATGTGAACGTCTGTCACATCTTGGAAGAACAGAGGAGGGAGAAGGAGGTCCGTTCTCCCAGCATGCACTTCTCTGCGTGGGGCTCCGAGAACAGGAAACGCAGGACTGGGCGTCGCTCCTCGGCTCAGGGATGGACGCAGCGTTTGTATTCTTTTTCCCAGAGGCTGCTATATTTATATCTATTGTCTTGGACAGGGGAGCTCCTCTGTGTGTGTGTGTGTTAGTGTGTGTGTGTGCGGCGCTGTCTCTGGCCCGGGCCCGTTGGACGAGGTCCAGTAATGAAAATAACATGTTGACCAAAGGATGACCGCAGCGGCTGACGATGACAGCAGCGACTTCTCTCGCTCTGTCTTTTGTTTTGCTGCGAGTGCGACGGTGAGATTCCCACCGCAGGTCGTAAACAAACGCTGACAGCAGAACAACAATGGCTGGAAGATGGTGTGTGTCTGTGTGTGTGTGTCTGTGCGTGTGTGTGTGTGTGGCTACAACCTCCTTTCACCTTAATCTAATCCACAAATAAACACGGGAGGTTTGCAGATTAATCAAATAAATAAATATGGTGAATAAAAACCACCTTTGTGCTCCGTGGGGAGGGAGGTGATCTGAAGGAGACGGAGGACAGCCGGTGACAGAGAGCCGGGAAACAGATGGACTGTGAGAGGAGGAGGAGAAGAAGAAGAGTGTGACCTCTGACCTGCCACCATGATACAATATGAGAGAGGGAGGAGGAGGAGGAGGAGGAGGAGGAGGGGCCGGTGATGAAGAGGGTCGGAGGAGTTAACGAGGCAGGATGATGACGGAGGAACTCATCATGTTAAATCTGCTTTGTAGAGAAGTGAGTGTTTAAAAAAGAGAAAAATCTCAAAAGAATAAAATTAAATCTCTCAAGAGTCTTCTTTCTTTCTTTCTTTCTTTCTTTCTTTTTCTTTCTTTCTTTTTGTTAATTATTTATTTCCTTTGTTCCCTTTGTCCTTTTTTGACTTCCCTTTTCCTTCTTCTTCTCTTCCTTCATTTGTTTCCTTCCTTCTTTCTTTCCTTTTTATCCTTTCGTCCTTCCTTCTTTCCTTCTTCTCTTCCTTCCTTTCTTCTTTTCTTTTTTCCTTATCTTCTTCTATCCCTCCTTTGTTTCTTCCTGCCTTGTTTCTTTCTTTCTTATTTTTCCTTCTCACCATTTATCTAATCTGATCGTATGACTCTTATTTTGAAGGGGTGCTCCACTCTTCAGTAAAGCTGTGATCTGCCACAGTTGGTCTTTAATAAATCTGTGGCGTGTCCCTTTAATACCAGCTTTGTTCCAGGTGAATGAGGACAGGTGTCACTGTGACATTATGATAAGTTAAACTATAATGTTTTCCAGGTGTGTTTAGTTCAGATTCTCTCCTGATGACATGTCACAGTCGTGGTCGTGTTTTCTGACTTTGTCAGTCGTCTCGCACCTGTTGAATAAATCTTCCCCTCCGTCCTCCATCTTGTTCCTTCCTCGTCACTTCTGACTCATTAGTGTCCTCGTCTCTCCGACCAGACTGCTGTCTGCTGTCCACACTGATCTCCCGTCTGCTTTCTGTCCGCCACATGCTGATGACACATTCCTGCAGCTCACGTCTCTTTCAGCCTGTTTCTGTCATTTTCAGATGAGAGATAATGAAGCTAACGTGTTAGCGACACACGTCACTCTCCGTCTGCTGGTCTCAGCGACGAGACGCAGCGTCCTGCTCGTCGCAGCGCTGCTACAGCCGGGCCGTCAGATTCCTGCTCCGATAGAAGCAGTTTATTAAACACACATCTGGAGCTCTGCCAACACACTCAAACAGCATCTTTAAATAGAAACCGCGGTGGGAAGAAACATTTTTACGTGTGCTGAATACATTTTTTTACAGCCTTGCATCAGCCGCATGCAGAGACTCAGCAGAAAGCTTCCCGAGCTGAGAGAACGTCGCTCCGCTGTGGTTTGTGCACATTTTCCAGGAGCTCGTTTCAAAAGTTGCTGTTCGACCATTTTTAGGAAAAAATAAACTTGTGTTTCCGTTCAGATTGTAGAAGCTGAATGATGAAATTTAGAGAAACTTTAAAGCGTTTCGCTCCCAACTGAAAACTGGAGGATGCAAGTCCGTAGTTCTGTTGAGCAGAGATTTAATCTACTCATTCATTTAACTCTTACGTGTCGTAACACACAAGCAGCAGCCGTGAAAACACTGAAAGTGTATTGTGACGTGCTGACAGTCACACGTGAGGTGAGCGGTGGGCGGGGCTGCGAGCTAGCTGCTATAATTAGCCGACGGCTGCGACCGCGACGGCCAACAGGGAGGAAATGCTGTCAGACGGCAACAAACACGGACGAGGACGGAGGTGGGAACGAGCCGGACGAGGCCAAAGGCCTCTGGAAGCACCGAGCGCTGTTTTTAGAAACAGGGGTAAAGTGGAAGGTGTGCGAGTGTGAGACAGCTAAACTATAATAACGTCATGTTCACATTTTCCTCGTGCGTACGTAACGAGAGGAATCTGTCAACACAAGTCTGATCAAATACTGAATCTGTGTATCGTAGGTCCAAAGTGTCCCAATAACCTACTTACCTTAACATTAACATTTCTCTGAATCAAAACAACAACAGCTTGACAGGAAGCAGCGCGGGATCATGGGAGTTGTTGTCTTAATTTTTAAACAACTACGATTGCCACGTTTTAAAAAGTTGAACTCACATTATCACGTTTTTAACTGATATTATAGTGAGAAGCGAGCAAATGAAGTGTAGATTATATGAGATATATGAAGAGAATATGTGCCAAATAAGCATTTTTCAGTATTTTCTCCAACACATAAATCCATCCCGTTGATTATCGGACCACCTTTTCACACTCCCATCATTCTAAACACCTGATGACTGAAAGAACAAACAGGACGAGAGAAACTACAGAGATTGAGTGAGAAGCTTTACTGAGAGCTGAACGCGCTGACTGTTAATAACGTCTCTCTGAGGTTTCCTGCTCAGACGTGAGGTGAGTATTTTAGGGGGAGATGGTGCTTGTTACAGGTTCTGCCACAGACAGCACCGCGGCCCGGCTTGGTTCTGCTCCATCACCGGAGTGCCTCGACTCAGTAAAACTGGTGATAGAAGAGACTTTATTTCAGGTGTCTAACCAAACACCTGCTGACTGTCTGACTCTTCCTCTCACCTGACTGCAGCCCCCCCACGGCTACAAACATCAACTAGAGGCCTTTAAAAATGCGAGAATGCGTCCGCCTGTGTTGGTGGCCGGTAGAAAACACGGCCACCCACCTGGATGAAGACGGCTCTCTGTGCTCGGCGAGCCGCTGAGGAGTCCCCGACACAGATGTGAGCTGCTGCTAGATGTTATCTCAGGACTCTCCCGTGTTGTGACAGTGGACGGCGTCCATCTCCAGCAGCTCTGCAGGGACGGGACATACCACTACACCCAGAGACGGGGGGGTGGGGGGTCGGAGCGGAGAGGTCGGAGCGGGGGCGTCCTGATTGGGGAGCACTTGTTCGTGTTTATCTGGTAAATTTGGCTGGTCGGTTGTTTCTGAGGAAGGTCGATGTCAGGGCGTGAAAACAAGAGCTCGATGTGGGGGGAGTGCAGCTGCTGATGAGGCCTGAACACACACACACACACACACACACACACACACACACACACACACACAACTCTGCCTCTGATTGTGAAACGAGAGTCTGGCCTCTAATTTGGTGTCCACATGTATCAGGATTGTGTCATGATGAATGCTCCCTTTCTCCTGATCAGTCTTCCTCTCCGGACAGCAGATTGATCCGCCTCTCCATCGATCCTCCAGCTCCTTCTTCTTCTCCTCCTCTGCTCGTCCTCCTTTACCCTCAAACCCCTCCATCGTACATCATCCGTCACCTGTTCTCACTCTTCCTTCCTCTCTTTTTTACTTTGCATCCTTTTTCTTCTCTTCCCTGATTTCCTGCTTTGTCTTCGCCCGCTCCACATCATCTTTCCCTCGTTATTCCTCCCCCGTCTGTCTTCGCTTCATCTTCCTCTCGCCTCCTCTCTGTCTCGGCCCACCTTCGTTTTCTCAGCAGCCCCAAAGTCAGAGAGTTGATGATGTTGCAGGAAAAACTCTCATCGCCAACACGGAGGAAATCAATAATGTGACTTAACGCCAGTTAATGTGAGTAAAGGCAGCTTTGTGTGCGCGGCGAGAGTTTCTCCAGTTTCATTTAAGGTTACCTTCTCTCACTCGCTCATCAGTTTCCCACAGTGACTCAGTCTAATGTGAATTACATTATGAAACAACAGCTGCAGGTTTACACCACCCGGATTAAAAAGCTACAGTTTCAACACAGTGTTTTGTTGTCGTGGGAGGCGATTAATCCGTCTCGGCCTGTCCTGAAGTTGACACTCCATCAGCGGAGACGTTCTCAGGAATGAGCGATCGTCATCTGTGTGGCAGGAAAAACTGAAAAGCAATCCGACTGATTAGGAAACCGAAGGAACGGGACAACTGCAGTAAAGTTTCACTCTGCAGAAGGAACTTCTAGAGAAAAAGTATTTTCACAATCACTTGCCGGTAACATCTGCTGGTGACAGGCTGAACTCAGACCAGACGTGTCAGGACAACAGCGTGAGCAAAGCATTCATCCGTTGAGCTGTCAAGATGCTCAGAGTAGCAGTAATTAGACCTTGTCCTGCACGGAGGATGCAAATCATTTTCCGCAGGACAGGTCTGCACAGACGCAGCTGCTGACAGGCTTCATGACGAGTCACAGGTGAAACAGACAAAGCAAAATAAGCAACGAAGAGGAGCGGAGCAGCAGAACTGAGAAGGCTAGCTCGTTAGCTTTCAGTTGCTAACGGGGAAATACATTTAACACCTGTCTAAAATTAATTCCTCCTCATGTTTCAGTTGTAGTTTATACTTTAAAGCTAATAAGCGACTCTCCTGCTCAGCTGTTCTCTCAGCGCTGCAGTGCCGACTGTAACTGGTCAGAAACCAGCATGTCAGGATGATTTAAATTGAACCCAATGAGAAAGATTTAGGCAGATTTAGCGAGCGGATCAAGTGATTGCGGTGAAATTGCTGCAAGATTTTGCCGTTTAACCTCCGTGTGACACTTGAAACGGATCCAGTGACCAGATTTTTATTGAGCCGTGGGGAGACTGCTGAGTGACATCTGTGCAAAACATGAACAATACCAGACAACAGGACTAACTTCCAGCACTTCTATGACATTTTCTGTATTTCCACGAGCGCTCTGCCAGTGGAAAGCTTTCAGTGTGAGGACGCGGTAGCAGGAAATGTTCGGTTCTGCACGGCAAATCCAGCTCTGACACGGCCGCAGGAAGCAGCCAGCGAGCTGAAGTCCGTCAGATGAAAGTATTAACAGGAATGTGTGAGTGAAACTAAACTCCAGACCACAGCGTGCCGTTGTGCAGCCAGGCCTGTGGAAAGAGACCATGAGAGTGTTCTGGTGTGAGGCTCGGCCCGGCGGAGCTGGATCGGCCTGTTCTCTGCATTCTTTGCTGAGCCTGTTGAACCCACGAGGCTTCGACTGATGATCAGATATTTTCTGATGAAATCTGACTCGCAGTTCACTTCAGCGTGATCTCTTAAAAGAGAAAGAGCTTAAACTTCACGAAAAGTTGTCTGAAACTTTTAAACCAGCCGTCAAATCCGTTCGCTTAAAGCTTCTCGTGTTCAGACTCGGTCAGGAATTAGAAATGAGGAACTTCCTGTACGGTTGCTGTTTGGTTTCCACGCCGCCTGCAAAGGAACAGAGCCGGCGGTGCTGTCAAATGTTAGCGTCACTCGGCGATCGCTGTGTGCAGAGGTATAAACCAAACACGCAGAGTGGGCAGTGCCAGCTGGTTGAGGGATTATGCGTTTTTCACCGGGGGTGCTGGATCTGCCATAACACCTCGCAGCCTAAATCACAGGCACCTCCTGTTGTGGCAGAACATGTCAACCGGTATATTTAGATTTCACCGAGGAGTCGAGGTGAGGAGGACTGAAAGTCAGATGACACACACACACACTCATCCCCTCAGAGTGTGTGTGAGTGACAGCAGCAGATGGCAGTGCGACCGGACTGATCCCCTGCAGAGATGTGAGTGTGGGGTCTCCGCTGACCCCCCCGGTGGTCAGCGATCACCGCTGGACACAATTAGTAAGTTCACTTCAAACAAAGTCGCAAACAAACAAACAAACACCCGGCGCCCGATCCTCTGGCAGCCAGCGGTAGAAGGTGATCTGAATATACGCGGCGACATGTTACGGTTCAGCGAGAGGTGACGTGAAGAGGCTGAGGGCTGTTCTGTCGGGTTTCTGCTCCGCTCTGAATATGCATGATCCCAGATGGCCAGATGGCGCTACCCGGTTGCAAAGGGGAGGCTTCGGTGCTGTGGGGGTGTGACGACAATGTTACTAATGATGGATAATGCTAATAATGCGACATCTTCACTGCATCGCTAATTAGGTCACGACACATTTTAAGCAGCTCCTGATGAGCATGCGAGCAGGTAAGAACATCTGAGGTGTCGTAATTAAGTTAAGTCACAAAATATCAGCATATTGAACAACGTTTTGTGAGATTATCTCGTCTAACGCTTTATTTATCAAGGTGGTTTTACCTGAAGGAACCCAAATGCAAGACGCACAGAGGTAAACAGGTTAAAACAAACTAGTGCGAACCGAGAAGACGAGCTTTACTGACTGATGGAACGGAGGTGTGTGGGGGGAAAAGACAAAGACAGGAAGTGGGAAGCAAAACACGGCACACACGAGGAGAGGCTTCTAACGTCAAACAGGAAAACTCAATTTAAACTAATTTCATAAATATCAATAACCGAGCGATAAAAATGGACGTGACAACACTCGAGCTGCAGACGGACTGCAGATGTTTAAATTAGCTCCAAGCTAACATTCAGTCTCTCTACAAATAAAGACGAGTGAAGCGTCAGAGTGTCTGCAGGCAAAGAACGCTCCCTGCTGTGAATGTGTTGGTTCCTTATTGATATTGACGCTGACCTCGTGCTGACTTGCGTTATCAAAAATCTTATTTTCCACTGCAGCTTCAGGTTATTGCTTTTCCCTCCGCGTCTTCATATCCTGACTCACCTCGTCCACGGCGGCGCGAGGCGGGAGATGAAGTCGTCAACCGGTCGTCTCGGCGCAGGTTGCT
>CAEMYA010000021.1:119102-139624 GCA_903131615.1 Diplodus sargus
GCCAGATGGTGAAAGTGTATTTACAGTAGCACCGCCTGGCGTTCAGCGTGCCAAGAGACTCTCCTCACTAATTAGATAACTTTCAGTTTGTGTTTGCCAAGAGAACAACCAGAAAATATGCAATTCCGATCAAGGGCACAGAGTTTGATTTGATTAACACTTAAAGTGATAAATGAACGTATTTATCACGGAGACAATTGGTATTTTTCAACATTATGTTTCTGTGGCTGTGGGTCAGGAACGAGGAGGGTTTGTTTTAAACAGCGCAGATCCCAAACTGATTCATAAAGAACTTCTTTAAACCCTTTCTTCTTCACCGACACTGTAGCTGCTCAGCTAAAAGTGTTTGTGTGCATCCTGCCAGAAGTTGGTACACGAGTTACAGGACCAAACAACAGTAACGTAGTAACTGTAGCTGTCTTTGGCAACTTATATGAGGAAAAAAATACCGCAGATATACGTGGAGAAGCGTCCGTCCTCCTGTCTGTCTGAGTGACCCCTAATTTCCACTGGATACGTGTCCGCTGCGTTGCAGCTCCGATCCGGTTTTGCTCCGCCGTCCGCCAATCCCCACTGGTTGGGGTTAGAGTCCTCCACGGCGCAGTACGGTAGACAGCTGGCGTCAGGAGGAAGAGGAGTTCCCGCGATAATCACATAATCACTCCCGACCGCAGTTATAGGTCTGTGTTATTAAAAATAATAACACGGAGTGTTTCCGACTGAAGGATCAGCAGAAGAGCTTGTGTTTGTCTCTTTTTTGAGATTTGTGTGCTGGTGTCAACACGGAGTGTTTTATTTTGAAAAGCAACCGGATGTTGTTTGTTATTTCGGCGCTTGACTTCCTGTCTGCTCGTGCTAAATTCCGCTGAATTGTTGCGTCGTGCTCCGGCATCCGCCAGAAATAGAAGTCCTGCGTATCTGATCCGTCCGGAGCTGGACGGAGCTGATACGCAGCGCAGCGGACCTGGTGGGGATTGACTCATAGACTAAAGTGAAACGTATCTGCTCCGCTGGCGTGGCGGAGACGCAACGCAGCGGAGACGTATCCAGTGGAAATTGGGGTTGACTCTTCGTCACATTTCTGCCTGAAAAACAGCATCTGTCACCTGCAAAAAACTTTAACTCACTGAGTGTTTGTGATGAAGAACAATCAGCCCTCCAGATCGAGTCTTCAGGGAACTTTCCCCCAGAAAACATCCTCTGTCTTCACGAGCGAGTCAGACAGCTTCCAGTTTACTGATGGCGATTATGTAATTATGTAATTTAGTGTGAAAAACGTAACTTTGTCACTTTCCAGGATGTTTGGTGAGTCAGGATCTCAATCATGACACATTATAACAGCATCCATATGATTATAAACAATCTGCGGGTTTAGATTGACAGGAAACACCTTGAAAACACACAATGTCCTCATCATGACGTGTACCGTCACGCCTCTTTAGGAGCCGCAGCGCCGGCTTTCTGTGTGAATTCAGAACCAGAATCAGAAACAGATTTATTACCAAGAAGGATTTTACACCAAGGAGGAATTTGTCTTGATGAAGAAGGTGCATACACTGAACACAATAAACCAACGGCGGAGATTTGGTGAACCAACGTTGCGTCGATAATCCGGCGTCTCTGTGTGAATGTGGCGACTGTCAGAGGTGTGATCAGGTGTTTTCAAATCAGTTTTGGATCTCTGGGTTTTTCAGGATCCACCAGGTGAGCTGTGGTTGGTTGTTTGTTTGTTTGGTTTGTCAGCAGGATTACACAAAACCACTGAAGTGAACAGTTTCAGTTGCACATCCAGCTAAAAACAAACGTCCAGGAATGTTTTTCTTGCGTTTTATTTTGCTGTGAAGCTCCAGAAATATTTTGTGGACTGCAAACTTTCTTTTAGAGACAAACAGATAATGACTGAGTTTTCCTTTTTTGCTGAAGTTCCTGTAAAGTTGAATTAAAGGGTTGGGGATCTCTGTGTGTGTTCGAGTGACAGCGCTAAACAGCTCAGCGTCGCCCTGACGGGTTGTCACAGTCGTTTCACGAGGTGTCATAAGGCCACTGGGCAAGCCCAAATCAGGCTCGCACTTTTAAAGAGCCGGTGTCACGCAGCTCGACCCGCTCAATACAGCTGTCAGTCACAGCAGCTCCACCTAAAAAAAGACAAGAGGGAGGAGGGGGAGGTTGGTTTATGGAGTACGTATGTGTGAAGATGTCATGGTCTTTGAGAAGCACCGACTAATCACATTCCAGCACCGAGCTCTGGGATCGGGGACCAGGTCCTGTGGGGGGGTCCAGATATGTCAGGGGACCTCTGAGGACTCCAGGGGAAGGACTGATGAGGGTGTGAGAGGAGGAGGTGTGATGTGAGGGCTGAGGCACAAGAATTGATTAGCCGGTCGCTCCCAACCTCGAGGGGGGCTGGAGTTGTTTTCTGAGGGAGTCTGAAATGTGTCGATGATTCAGTGGATTCAGAAGAGACGTCTCAAGATGTTTCAGGCCCTGTTCAAACATTTAATTAGGAGTTATAGCGCTCTTAAAAAGTAATCTGTCTCTTAATGATAGCGAGTCTGACGGAGGGAGATTAAAAAGTGACCCTGAGCCTCATTAAACGAGTCTGAGAGAGTTCAATCTAACTGAATTTCCAGAAAAGAGGCGAAAAGAAAATTCTAAAAATTAGGAGTTTCACACATATTAACAGTTGGTGGCGCTGATTCTGCTCGGGTGTCTTCAGGCACCTGCAAAAGACGAGTCCACATCAGGATGAACAACACACACTTCACGTTCATTCAGCACGTTTTGTTCGTATCGATGCACATTTCCATCTCAGCCGAGCAGATGAACGTTGTGATAAAACTTTTGTTTTACCAGCCAGAATAAAATAATTTTGCACATTTTGAGAAGTTTCCTGTCAACATCTCTGCAACGCGTGTCATTACATGTTCATATTACACTGTTCAAGCTGGATATTTATAATGACGCTGAGACATTTTCAAGGTTATTTTCAGGTTATTTTCAGTCAAAACACGATCTTTTCCCAATCCTAACCAGAGCACAGTGTTGCAAAGTGAAATTTAAAATTGAACCCACAAAGTTTCCACAGATTTGTGGTTTTGCAAAAAAAAAAAAAAAAGCTCCCTGCCAACATTTACTCTGGTGATCGGCTTGTTTTCTCTGTGTTTCCACTTTAAAATGGGAAACCATTAAAAACAAATTGAAGTAAATGCACTTATTGTTCCGATTGGTCAAAAAAAGAATCTGAGGAAGCTCCTTGTTGGTTCAAAACAAATAAAAGGTTCTGGTTAATAAATCACGCTCCCTGTGGAAGAGAAACCTTTCCGGTGCGTCCGTCCCTGCAGACTTTTATACGAGCGTGCACGCGGACATCTTTGAAGTTCTGCAAACACGAGGATTAATTTACTGTCCAGAACATCAACATCTCCAGAACACTATTTTTACAGATCCTCACTCTTCCTGTCTTCCTCCAATTAACAGGCTTTACAAGACCGGGAGGGGCCACATGTGTGACCCGGGGTCCACAAGGTTTTACTCTCCGAGTCAAGGGTCAGCTAAGTTTAGCTGCGCCCTGGAGAGGGAGCGAGTGTTTCACCAGAGAGTTGGATAAAAGACGCCACCTCTTGCAGGAGCAGCGAGCTCCATACTGAATGTGAATCAGGGCGGGGGCCCATCCCCTCCATTGTGTGGATAAAAGAATAGCTTGTCTTTCATGTCCTGAATTTTGAAGCCCTGTGGGTCTCCTTGTATCAGCCCGACTGATCTCTGCACTGCTGCTGCAGGGAGGAGGACTTTGAAAACTGAAAATGCCTCGGCTGCATGCCGCTGATACGATAATTAAGATCAAACCGAGATCTGTCCGAGAAAAAAAGGCTCGACAAGCAAACTTTGAGCCGCATCTTCATCGTGGACTTTGATGGATTACAGTTTAAAAAACAACACAGTTTAGTCTGAAGGTGAGTTTGCCTTCAGGTGTTTTCAGCCTGCAGAGTGCTGACAGTTCTCAAAGCTTCCTTTTCCCCGTTTGTCCCTGTGCTCCCGCTCCTCTCTCTGCACCCTCTGGGAACTCAATACCAAGTCTGACTCTCCACCCATGTTTGCCCAAACACACCAGGGTCACACACCGCTTATCAAATGATTCCTCAGTCTGTGAACCTGAGGCAGGAACACTGCAGCGGGACGGTTTGTGTGTGGTCGCTGCAAAACTGCACAAGTGATTTTCAATTGCCTTCCTGTTATTGTCTCGCTGCTTGGCACTTGCATTGTCCTCTCCTTTTGCAGAAACCCCACCCATCTGGCTCTCAGGCAGGTTAAAACAAACACTGATGCAAACATTTGACCAGAGTTTGCTCCCGATTCTTTTTATACGACTGTTCCTCCTTTTTTCTTACGTCCTTCACTGAAATCATTGTCCCACTGACGGATCTGACTTCGTCTTTGGATTCTGCTCAGTTATAAAGAAGCTGTGAAGAGAAAATAACATCAGATCTGACTCACAGTTGGTGTCATTGTCTCCAGGGGAATCACAGTTTGTCTAACGGTGACAGTACGGATGGCGTAGTGCAGAAATACTTGTCTGAAATCGGCTATGACGTTCTCTTTGGAGAAAAACAACGATGTTGGCGAAGCATTTTGAAACCTCACGCCTTCATCAGGTCAGCGGTTAGTTTATTTCTCATACTTTGGTCAGAACTCCTGCAAAGTTAAAGACATCCTCATCAGTCTCAGCTGTCAGGATTCAGTGCTGATCAGCTAATGCTAGCATGCTAACACACCAAACAAACATGAAGAATTTGCCGACTTGCCAGATTGTTTGTGACGCAGAACCGTCATCAAACTTGCAATCATCATGTATTTCTTATATTTTATGCACTTAAACACAAACACACACACAAGAGAGTTACACGTGTATGAATGTCGATGGGCTTTTTCAAAGAATTCACCGTAAAACTAACAAAAGAAATAATCAATGAAAGACAACAGTGACGGACAGACGAAACAAAGGACATGATTAGTATGAGAACAATTCATTATCTAATATTGGCGAGCAGTTAATACCTCTGTGTGTCCCTCTGTAGATAAGTTATTTACACCCTAACAGAGCTCGACGGCTTGTAGTAGAAGTGAAGTGAGGAGAGGAGGACTTTATATCATCAGGAGGAGGAGAGGAGGACTTTATATCATCAGGAGGAGGAGAGGAGGACTTTATATCCTCAGGAGGAGGAGAGGAGGACTTCACTTTTTGGCTGAACTGTTCCTTTAAGATCAACTTTCCAATAAACAAATGTAGTTTGTATCGACTACAGACGAGAGATGTGATGAGAAAACATCATGTGAACACTGCGACACGTTGAACTGACCGACACAAAGTGACGGGGGAACTTTTTATCCTCCTCGGTCGCTCTCACAGCTCACAGGACGGATTTGTCAGATCATTTGTCTTCGGATCATTTACAGCTCTGACGAAAGGTGAACGGTCACGGATGGATGTCAGAATATCCACTAGACAAATGAGTTTGGGACCCGGCAGCTCAATTCAGGTCCACGCAGAGGTCAACCCAGTGACGGCGGGGTGTCCTCAACAAGTTAACCCGACTGTGAACGGGCTTCCTCCGGCAGACAAGGCCTCCATACATCGCGGGCCGGGCCTCCTACTGTTAGCTGAGGGCCCGTCGCAGCGCTCGGGGAGGCTACTGTTTCTGCCACTGTCAGTGAGATGGATGAGGGGGGAAACACGCAGAGAGGGAGACTCTATTTAGACCGGCTGACATCTTAGACTGCGTTTGACACGCGAAGAAGAAGAAATCTCACAACCCCCGACTTCACCCGCGCCCGCACAATGAACATATGGTGTCTCCGAACACTTAAACACACATGCAAAAGAAATTAGATTACCGCTGACGATGACGACCAAATTAGATTTGTCACACTCTCACGCGGGAGTGCAGCGGTCGGTTTTCGGGGGGATGAACATGTGTGCACACACACGTGTGCAGTACAAAGGTTGGAATTCTGCACAAAAGGGCGGAGGGATGACTCCATACTGTGCCTGCGACGGGAGGGGTGATGGATATGATGGATCAATCACCCGCTCTGTTTAATCAGGACATCAGTCACCGAACGGGTGATGGGTGAGCGGGGAGGGGGAGTCGGGGTGAGAGGGGAGGGCGGGGGACAGCTACAGGCTCTTTATGACCACATTTAACCCCTGGTGGGAATCTTTATAGATGCTGTATATTTAAATTGCTCCTGCGGAGAAGAAGAGTCCTGCAGAGAACAAACTCCGAGGTCACAAACAGGGAAGTGAGATCGTTCCATCGGTGGTTATGATATCTGACAACAGCTGGTAACTAACAGTAGTCTGAACCCCCCGGTGTTTAATCAGTGAGCATATAGATTAAATTGTTCACCTTTTCCTGCGGTTTAATTAATAAATCTGTGGCTTAATGAGTAATGAAGCTGCAGCTCGGCATCAGGGAATTCAGTTTACAGACAACCTAAAGCGAGAAAGTCCTCGTACAGACGTGAGCGTCTCCGCGAGGCTACAGCTGAACTGCTGCACGCTGTAATGATGGAGTGAATGTTGATAGCACGATGTCACGACACCATCAGTGTTCGGATCGGTTCCCTGTAAACACCTCTGTCACCACCGGGTGGATCTCCAGGAGGATACAGACCGTTTCTGTCTGACTAAATGAATGAACTAACTGAACTATCGTTGTGTGTTTGTTGTAGCTGCTGCTCCGAGGAAAACAGAATCCATCTGGTTCGGTTCCCGACTGTGTGAAGCTGTTATCAACGTCTTTAATTCACATCCGTCTACGACCGACATGTATTATGTTCATCGTTGTCACTCTTAGTTTAGAAACTGTTGCCAATCAAGACAAAGTGCAGCTGAAGCGGATCTGAACGTCGTGCTTAAAACTAAAATGTTGACTGGTTTGCTGCAATAAAATAAAAGTCAGGGGCTCAACGAAGATATCAGGATTCTGTTTAGATGCATGAATGTGTTCATATCTTTCACATCTTTCATAGCAGCAGCAGTCGCTGCTTATCCTCCAGGATAATGAGGGATAAAAGGTCGGCTTCGTTATTAAAGATTACCTGCTGAATAGTCGGTGTGTTCGTGTGGAAATGCTCTGAAAATGAAGTGAAACGAGGGAGATGAGGGCGGGAAAGTATTTACTCCTGCGAGCGCTGTGTGACGGCAGCCTTGTGAGTCTCCGTCAGTTCCCCCGATCACCATCCTGGCTCCCCTCTTCAACAAACCGGGCCTGACAAACACACTGTGAAATCAGCCTCACCCCCGTCCTCCTCCACGCCTTCCACAGGAGGAGAGCGCTAATGAAAGCTAACACGATCAGTCAAGAAAACAGCCGTCACACCCTCAGCCCTGTTTCCTCCACACACACACACACACACACACACACACACACACACACACACACACACACACACACACACAGCTGCAGCAGTGAAGGAGACTGTGTCTAAACTACGCTGGCCAAATCTGAAAATATTGTTTATGTGTGAAAACAGTTCTGTAAAGGTTTTTTATTCACAGTGAAACGCTGCGAACAAAAAGGCTAAAACAGGATGGATGTGATGCAGAGCTGCACACACACACACACACACACACACACACACACACACACAGAGTTCTGTTTAGTCTGCCGTCAGTTCTGACCCGCACATTTATAATTGTTCTCGTTTACATGTTTTTCCTGTTTCACCAACATGTGATTCGCCTCATATTAAAAACTACAACCCAACACTCTGCTGGCATATCTGGACACCTACTACTTATATTCATTACATGTTTATATGCTTTTGATTTTTATTCATTGTTGAGTGTCTGCAGGCCGCTTTGCACCTCATTAAAGATCAGCTGCTCTTTGTTTTGATCCAGAAACAGGAGCTGGTGTTCTGAGAGGATTCATGAAACGTCATTACAGGAAGTTCTTTAGCACAGAAGAGATGGTCCTCAAAACTGGAGCGTCATGACGGGAGGAAACAGAGAAAAAGGAGGCTGTTGTATTCCCGTTTGGACGAAAGGTAGAAAACCTACAACAACCAGAATGCATTGCGTCACACCTGCACAATAAACACTCCAGATGACGGGTGATGTTCTGCAAGCAAAGTTTGGGCGCTTTGGGGTCGTAGGAAGGCTAAAAAATCAGCTTTTCTTATAAAAAGCACCTTTAAGTGTTTGTTGCATTGAGTTCTGCATACGACAGAGTGAGTAGTCCCTCCACCAACGGATCAGAACCACGGTGGGACAGACTTTATGTCGTCTGAGCTGCAACAACAACTCCAGAAACTCAGTAACTCATCAGACGAGCGCGTCAGTATTTTATCAGCTCTTTGCTCTCATAGGTTTTGTCAGCTGGACAGCCGGAGTCAGCTGTTTTTGTTTTTAGAGAGGAAATCAAACAGGAACTTTAAAAGTTGAGGGTCCGATGTCGTGAGTGGAAGTGGAAGGACAGCTGGATCACATCTGGCCTCATGCTGCATATTCATAGGTAACACTTTTCTCCCGGTGCAGAGAGGTGACACACAAACACATCAGCCTCATCTAAAAAAGCCCGGAGGGAGCCGGCTGTGGGCGGATCAAGGAGAGGTGGCAAACGCATCTATTCATGCTAAACATCGCGGCTGTCGGGCCTTTGTGGGAATGACAGAGCGGCTTCCTTTCACTTAAAGCTGACATGGACGAGAGGCAGGAACCTGACAGAGCCTGAGGGCCGCGACGTCTCGCTCACTCTCATCTGCTTGTTGTTGCTCTAAAGATATCAAACTAATAGAAGCAGTTCTGAAGCCGTCAGTGTTCGCTGCTTTCATCTGGGTCTGAATAATTACCTCCTCCTCTAACCTGAATGTGAAAGCACAACCCCGACCAGTCAAGATGAAGTGATTCCTGAACAGCTGCCAGAAAGTCCATATCTGCGAGGGAGAAGCTGTTCCGCTCTGTGAACAGATAGAAATCAGCGCTGATTAAAAAACTGAGTCATGCTGCATTCAGAGGCAGCAAACCGGTCAGCTGAACCCGCCCTTGTGAAATGTTTGCTTAATGCGCGAGGATGATGAGGGCTCGGTGAGGAAACGCTGGATGAATCAGAGCGCCGGGCTCTTTGACTGATGGCTGGACGTTGAGTAAGACCTTGGCTCTTTCCTTATTCGCCGGTTTTCTTGAGCTTTTCACAGAGCGGCGGCTCGTCGCTCACGACGTCACCGTGACCCCAGTCGTCAGGAAGCATCCATTGTTAGAGCGGGGGAACGGCGGCGAGCAAGGAGAGTGGACTGTGTGTGTGTGTGTGTGTGTGTGTGTGGAGGGGGGGTTGCGTGCTTGTGATGGATGTGTCCCTCTTCCTGTTTGTAGTTTCTCAGGAGAGCTCTTTTTCCCAGGCTGTGAACTGTACACACTCTCTCTCACACGCCGAGCTCTGCAGCGGGAGAGAAAGTAGGCGCGAGCAGAAAGCGAGGAAGGAGGAGATGAAAGAGTCGCGGGAGTAAATCTCATTCCCCTCGGACCAGATGATATGCCAAAGACACACTCGGGAGGGCCGCAGAGTCTTTTAAGTCAAATTCTTTATTCCCTCGTGTTTTGACATTAAACTTCGGCCTCCGCAGGCAAGCGCGGCGCGTCGGCACACAGCGCAGCTCATGTTCCCGTCAATCCTTCGCCCTTTCATACGTCTCCTCAGTTGAGCAAACAGCGACCTTCCCCTCACAGTTCACTCACAGTTTTTAATTTCAGCTGATAATTGCTCTGATACCTAACCTTGGCCCGTTTGAGTTCTGAATGGCGGTGAAGGGAGGGACCTCCGGGGTGCCGCGCCAAGACGAGAGGAGGAGCGGAGCGCCCGTCTCAGATGAAGATAGAGACAAGAGCTTAACCAGATCAGCTTCCCTGCCGGGCCAGTACTTCAAACCCGACCCTTGACCTCTCCGGTTGGCCTGTCACAATCACCTGTCCTCCTCGCTCTCTTCTCGGCCTGCCCTCTCGAGAAAGATGATCCTCCGCGCTGACCACCGCTTGTCACATATACGTGGTGGTGACAGCCAAGTTCCCTCCGACTCTTTTGTCGTGGAGGTCATCTCTGAAGCTCCTCTAACACTTAATTACATCTCTTCAGAAGAAGGGGGACATGACGGAGCTCTTCAGCCGGCCTCGACACAAACAAATCATCCAGAGGAAGACATCAGACATATGGTGGTCGCAGTGAATGAGGAGCTCTTTTAAGGGTTAGTGGTTCTGAATTGAGTGAATCGTCTGGATTGCTGTTCCTGAGTAATGGTCGGTCAGAGGACGGACATCTGGTCAGTGGTCCGGTGGAGGTTGTCGGGGTCATAGAGTGTGACGGATGATGGAGGAAAGTGGCAGAACAAATCAGACAGCAGAAGAAGAAGAAGAAGACAGACGTTGTTCACTTCACTTTCAAAGCAAACACACAAATAAATGAGGAGCTTTAGATTGAATCAGCTGTTTAGATTCTCAAACATGACGCTGGGCGACATGTGGTGGACGGATCAGTGCAACTTTAGTTGTCGATCTTCTGGCAGCGAGAGATGACTTGTTAAGTGTTAACCTCTCAGCTGTATCTGCATTTAATCTGCTTTCATTTACACAAGACGTCAGTAGTGCAACGTGATGCATCCTCACTAGAGCTGCAACAAAAATTCAATCTATTAACTGTTTAAGTCACTTCTAAATCAAAAAATGTCAATGATTTGCAGCTTTTCTTTACCGTACTTCTCACACGTCCGATTCATTTGTGTTGGAAGCCGTGCAATGCATTCTGGTAGCGACAGAGTTTAGAAGACGAGACGTCGTCACATCGTTTGCATTGAATCAGCTGCATTTGAAGTGAAACTGTCAAGCTGTCAGGTTGAAGTGAAGTCAGATCCTGAAACTGTACGGCTTCAGAAACACAGTCTGCTGAGTTATTTTTGTGATATAAGACGAGGTCGCCATGTGGGTTCTGGTTGAGCAGCGGCCCACGAATGGGGTTCGTCCAATCAGGTGAGGCCAGTATGTGAAGCGTCACCTTTCGGGTTTTGGACAAAAGAAGCAACTTGAAGATGTCACTTTGGACTCTGGGACATTGTGATGAGCATTTTCAACAATAACAGACATTTTATGAACAGAAGAGTAATTTTCAAAAATAAAGAACCAATCCAGAACTGTTCCGAGGACAGTCAAACCCGATCCAAAAAGACCCAAGTATAGAGCTTATGTATGTTATATTTATATACGCTGTCAAAACCAGGAAGTAGTCGTGACTGAAGAGAGTTGCAACTGATTCACACTTTCTTCCTCTCCTCAAAAATAAGACCTAACAAACCAGGTCATTTGGACCCAGTCTAGCATGGGTCCCGGGTCAAATCTTGGTTTCTAAGGAGCTGAGAGGAAAAAGTGAAGAAGTTCAAACATTTAGCGCAACAAAAATGCCTTGATAGATAAATTCTGGTTCCTTTGAGACTTGTTCTACATTCACATCGCAGCCTGTTGAAATAAACTTGGATCATGAGTCTGCAGAATGAACGCAGGCGACTGGAGGGAAGTGTTGAAAAGCTTTTATAAGTCGGTTCTGATGGGAGCAGACAGAACACGCTGGATGTTTCCCAGCTATCAGCGGTCAGCGCTGCAGTCCAGCTTCACTAAACTGCCCCCCTCCTTTTCCCTCCACATCCTCAATCTCTCCCCTCTCCTAAAATCTCCACCTCCACCGTCCTCCCCCGCCTTTGTCTCCTTCTCCTCCTCACCTCTCCCAGACCCAGCCCGAGGTGAAAGAACCGATCCCATTCAGGCCACTGGAGGGGGAAAGCTTGCTTTCAGGTCCCCCTCCTCAATGGCTCTTTATGCCAGGACCCCTGGGCCATCAACATGACAATGTGACAATGTGGCGGGGCTTTTTAAAAGAGATCCTGTGTTTGTTAAGTGTTTTTCCCCCTGAAGAGCCACCACGGGGCAGGGTCAGGAGCCTGAGCAGTCCTCATGAAAGAAGAGGGCCAACTTTGATCACGCAACGTGAAAGGGATGGACTTTTTTGATTAACTTGAGCCCAGAGATCTGGGATCTGTTTTTTTTTTCAGGATCACAGAGTGCAGTGAATCTGAGTTCTGAGGTTAATCTGAAGCACACATTTGAAATCATGAGCCACGTTTTAATGTTCGACTTAGACATCATTAGAGAGTCGTACAGAGAATGACTTACGGTGTGCTGAAAGATCCGTAAAGGGATTTGGTTTCAAGGGGGAAACCGTAATATTTTCCGACCTCATGAATGCCTTTTGAGTCACTGCGTGCAGCTAACATTGTGTTGACTGCTGAGATTACTGAGGTTGATCTCATTCATGGACGTCTGAAGAAGCAGCAGTACGACGTTTGTGGCGACTGTTGTGGAGGTGTAAACATGTAAACAGGAAGTGGTGTAAAGTCCTTTAATGGATCAGAATGAAATGAGCCACAATAAACACCTGAATAACACAGTTAGCATGAAGCTGTTTATTTAATTAAAGAGCAGTATTTTTTTCAAGTATTTTATTCTATACATTGCTATGCTATAGTACTATTTCATGGTTATTCTGTGCACTGCTATATGCTATGCTATGCTATACTATACTATGTTCCAGGCTACTACGCTATACCATGCTATGCTGTGCTAAATTATGCTAGGCTATATTGTGATATCTACACTATGAAATACTATACTGTACTATACAATGCTATGATGTAATGAGCTATGCTATACTACACTACGCTATGCAATGCTATGCAATGCTATGCTATGCTATATTATACTATACTATGTTTCAGGCTTCAAGGCTATACTGTGCTATGCTTTCCTAAAGTTTGCTATGCTATACTTTACAATGCTTTTCTGTAATGAGTAATACTATAATATACTACATATATATACTACATTATGTTCTAGCGTTTAAGCTATAGTATGCTATGTTGTGCTTAGTAATGCTAGGCTGTACTGGGAGATGCTATACTATACTATACTATGAGGTAGTGAGCTATGCTATACTACACTACGCTATGCTATGCTATGCTATATTATACTATATTACACTATGTTCTAGGCTTCTATGCTATAGTATGCTACGTTGTGCTAAATGATGCTAGGCTATACTGTGAGATGCTATATTATGTTATACTATACTATACTATACAATGCTACAATGTAATGAGCAATGCTATACTACACTAGGCTATTCTATGCTATGCTAGGCTAAGCTATGCTATGATTTAATGAGCTCCGCTATGATATACTACACTATACTATGCAATGCTAAGCTATGCTATGCTAGGCTATACAACACTATGTTCCAGGCTAAATATTTAGCTAATATGCTAAATAATTTTGTACTCAACACTGTAGATGTAAAATTATAAATGACAGTAAAGAAGTTTTCGGCCTTTTAATCAAATTTACTCGTCACACAACAAGACAGACGGCTTAAAAGAAACAAAAGTCAATCTTTGAATGTGAGTGGATCAATATGTATTTCTTACTCAGGTGCGTATTGTATTCAGTCACAGGGAGAGCAGGTGAGTTAATCTGGTATTCATTAACTATCTCTGTCGGTCAGACATGTGACCGGATCAATCATCATTTAGGTTTAAAACGCCTCCCACTGCAGGAGGAGGTGGTGCTCCTGTGACATCTACACCTTTAAGTCCTGACTGACGTGTGATTATTCCTGACATCTCCAAATTGTTTCTCTTGAGGTTTTTCCTCTGCGTGGCATCCTTTCAGATGCGGATTAGAGAAATTCGAGACCTGCTCTCTGGACCCTTTGAAACCCTCTCTAACAACCTCATCTTCCCTGCTCGTGTTATTGCCTCTCCTTCATCGTTCACCCCGAACCACCCAGGAGCAAAGCAGACAAACTCTGCAAATTCTTTCATTTACACATCCACCGCTTCTCCAATTCGACTCCTTCTTTCTCCCCCAGCGGAGCTGCACTGGAACTCTTTTCCTCTCCACCTCCATGAAACATTTTCTATTATTCATCAAAGGGCGCTTTAAGCACCTCTCCTTTCCCGAAAAACAAGACATCTCTGGCTCTTTAATGCCTATTCCTCTCATCTCCGGGAACAGAATTTGTGGATCATTAAAATAAAACACAACCACAAGTTACAGAAAATTGACTCTTTGGCTTCGAGCAGAGGAATAAGAAAGAGAGGATGAAGGGAGGGAGGGCAGAGGAAGCTGTTCCTGGATGGATGAACTGAGACTTGCCCTCAATTTCTGGCACTAAAATCACATCATTTTTCTCTTTCGCTTTAATTCTGAGGAAATCTGCATTTCTGTGGTGGTGGTGCTCTCACTCAGCCTGACAATACAGGCTCACGGATGAACGCACATGTTACTCGACACAAGGGCTCGTTTCATCTGCGCGAGTATGAATGTGACTCATCTGACAACCGCTATCAGTTCGCAACAACCGAAATGATTCTTGATCTACAAACGAGGCTGCACGCAGCGTGACTCCGTGTGAACAAATCCTTTCTTTCTACTAAAATTAGATTCAGAGTTGCAGAGAGCTGCAGGTAATTAGAAAAAAAAAAACTAAATGACATAAAAAACCCTGTGAAGTCGGAGCACTTTCATTTTTTAGCTTGAGTTGTGTGACCTTTTGAGGCTGAATCACTGGGCTTTTGAATTATGTGTTTTTAAATATAGTAATGCCAGTTTATTTCGAGCGCTGCACTCCAGGGAGAGTTATCACAATGGCCTCATTTTACCAGAGTGGGATGGCAATCTCTTAGCGCAGGACTGTGTCATTGTCAAGTTGTGTTTTTTTTTCTTCTCCTTCTCCCTCGTTGTGTCTGTCGCTCGCTTATCAGATGTTCTAGTCGCTATATTTACAAACTCTGATAAAAAAGCATCATTTTGGTCCCTGATAGTGCATGAAAACAACATTTAAAAATGGACACAGGCGAAGTTAAATATAGGTCAAACAGGGACAAGAATTCAAATCAGTGTATGTCGGCTGAGCTCGCTGTCAAAAGGCACTTTACACTTCCAAGGTTCATTTTATTTACGAGGTTAAAGTTGTTCTCTCTCAGGTGGTTTTCATTCAGACATCAGAGTTTTTCCTGTATATGTTAATCTCAACATGTAGGTGAATTAATTCAATAAATACACAAATACAGTATCACACGTTAAGGTGAGAGAAATCAGGATTTAAGCACAGCAAGTGGAAAAAACACTGACTTTGCACACACTCACTCTGAAACTGATGTCATGTATCTCTGTCCAAAATAAAAGACAAACTGCATTAAACCCAAGAAGCTCGTTTATATTATTATAAACACGGTCTGACGGTGTTTACGCTGCACTGAGGAGGTTTACGTGTGATTCATAACCGCCAGCGTTGAACAGAAAGACATTAAACAACGTCCAGTGTGGCAAAGCGCTGGAAGAGGAACTTTAAACAGATCTTTTTTTTTTTTCTTATGTAAAAGTATTAATACTACAGTGTGGACAAACTTTGTTATATGTGGAAGTTTGGGAGGCGGCTGTGGCTCAGTGGTAAAGCTAGTGTCTGGTCGGAGGGTCGCTGGTTCGATTCCCCACCATGTCCTGGTCTGCATGTTGAAGTGTCCTTGGGCAAGATACTGAACTGCTCCTGATCTGCTGTGTATGAATGTATGAATTACTGTCAGTAACTTTGGACAGAAGTGTCTGCTAAATGCCCTAAAATGTAAACGTACATGAACACTTGGTGCTCCTCCTTAACCGACCCCCACTGCAACCTGTAACTTCAGTTCCTACTGCTGCAGTTTGCGTGCACACCTGTGCTGTCTTTGACTAAAAACACCTGCTGAACTGTCAGTTATTGTATGCTGTTGATTTGTTTTACACACATTATCTGTTTGAGAGCTCATATTGTGGACTTCAAGGATAGAAGTGTGTAACTTTTAACATCCTGTCAGGCTCAGTAGGATTTATTTATACTCTGCACGAGCTGGATTGAAAGATTTTAAATGTGGTCTGGAAGAAACTTGTGATTTTAAGTGTTACCTTGATATTAATCTGCATTTTTTAATAAACACACGTTTCATCAGTGTCTTCCACACACACAGTGCCCATAAATAATTATTTAATTATTAATTTCCAATCAGGCAGCAGAGCTGTGGGTCTGTGTGTTTGGCTCGGAGATGCTTCTGACTGGAGAATCCCGAAGACCGCCGGAAAATGCCGAACGCCGCGGTGCCTGCTGGGAAACTACAAAGTCGGCCAACCGCCATCTTTCTTTACAGCGAGCTAGTAGGACAAAATAACAACGAGTTTTGGATGGTTATTCTTCCAAAACAGAACCGGTGAAGCATTTCCGCTTGGTCGTTTATTGCAGATAACAACTTTAAAGAGGAGTGAGCGGAACTGAAACCCAGATACGGTGCACGTACGACACAGCAGTTTGGTGTAACCCGCTCGACTTAGTGGAGGTGGTCAACATGGGCCGCTCACGGAGCCGCAGCTCGTCCCGGTCCAAACACTCCAAAAGCAGCAAGCACAGCAAGAAACGGAGCCGGTCTCGGTCGCGATCAAAAGATCGGGAGAGGTCCAAGAAGCGCTCCAAGTCCCGAGAAGCCAAGCGGAGCCGCCGCAGAGAATCTCGTTCTCGTTCCCGGTCCACCACAGCCTCGTCCCGCAGAGAGAGAGCAGCCTCGCCGCCGGAGCGCATCGACATCTTCGGCAGGACGCTGAGCAAGAGAAACGCCCTGGACGAGAAGCAGAGGAAGGAGGAGGAGGAACGGCGGATAGAGATGGAAAGACAGAGGAAGATGTGAGTATAGTTTAATATCAGACCCTGCAGCTGCGACGTTACATAACGCAGTCTGTGTTGAAGTGTAGCGTGTGCTAAGCTAAACGCTAGGCTAGCTGCGTTTTGTTGTATGGGCGGCGCTAGCAAGCTAATGCTAACAGGCTAGCCGCCAAAGCATGCTAACGCCAGCTCGGCTCTGCAGGCCCAGTCTGCACAGAGGAGGGTTTCATCCCGGCCAGGGCACACAGCTGCACCCCGGGGACCCGCTCACCTCCTCCAGTGGACTCAGCCTCAAGTTTGTAGTTTGGTTTTTAGACATTTTAGGATTTTAATTGAATAAGTCTCCTTTTAAATGTGTTATTTTTGATGTATAACCTGCAGAGACTTCACAGGTGAAGCTGTGATCCTTTCTATTTTTGTTTACAGACCTGTTGGCATCAAATGAGTCAACCCTCGTTTTCATATCAGTGATGTCATGATAACAATGCAAGTGCAGCATATTTTGAAAGGGGCCACAAAGATCCTTAATATAATGAATGAAGCCAGAGAGTACTGATACCATATGGTTCAATGTTCAGAAAATTAACCATAACAGTCGCCATATTCAAATATTTGTGCACGTAATTTCTTGAGCACCTGTGCCAGACATTTGTGCAGCTACAGGTAGCAACAGGTTGAGTGCTTGTCTGATTAAAAATGCAGTTTTTAGCCCATTACTCCCTGATCCTAACCCCTTCTTACAGCATATAGTATCAACTTAAACAAAATGTAAGTGCATGAATCAGTCTGTAAGTAACAGTTGATGGCAATGTTGCAAACATACAAGGAAATATACACATCCAGCAGGAAATCATGCTTAATGCATCTACATCCAGCAGTGCACCCTTAATGTTCAGATATTGAAGTGTCTGAGTAAGCTGGATCAGCTGCTGCAGCAGAGAAGCTGCTGATAAAAGTGCAACACTGTCACTTCTCTGCATCTTAAAACACTTCAGTGGTTTCCACACACAAAGACCGCAGCCCGTTTGTTGTCTGCTGGCAGCTTCTGTCTGTCGGACAGGGAAGCTGCCATTGTGAAAGTGTGTGTGTGTGGTAGCCAGAGGCGCACAGACACCTGAGATGTGGGCTGCATCCCACACCTGGCCTCCTGAGTGGCTCTTTTTTTAAACGGCTTAAATGCCACAGGGCCACTTAACCAAGCATACTAATGTAAATATCACGACACAGACACTCGGTAGATAAGGATGGACTCGGGCCCGGGTTGGGTGAGGGTCTCTGGTTTCCCAGGGGCTGACGGGATGAAATCAAACCCAGGGAGGAACGTTTGTGTGTTTCCAGTTGTGCCAGAAGCAACAACACACCTCCCCAACTCTTAATAGCTTCCTGTGGGTGCAGTTTGTGAAGCAAAAGAACAGGTTAAAAGCATTTTTAAAAGGTAAACAGGATGACAGGTGACATCCACCTGCTGTAACCCTTTAATCTGCTGCTGTGTTGGACAGGCTCGGTCATCCCTACAGTGAGTCAAATATCCACCCAGCGCTGTCGTGTGCAGTCAACCTGTGGTTTGTCTGTAACATCAGTGGTTTTGCACCCAACATGCATGAATGAGGTAAAACACTTTGTGAATTTGTGACGATGTGTTGAAGGTTAGATCCAAATTTGAAGCACCTGTCCCCTGCAGCTCTCCATGTAATGACCGCATCGTCACCTGGTTTCCCTTTTTAACATGTGAGATTGACTCACTCACAAAGAAACATGAGGTCTGCAGCATTCAAGCAGTGTTCCTTTGTTCTTCAGCAAGTTTTATCTTAAAGGTTTTGGGGTGTTTTAAATATTTACTATCTGCTCTAGCTCCATATTTCTTTTATTGAATAAAACGACATTTATTTGGCTTGTTTATTCAATGTCGGTAAAGAAGTTAGTACCATCCTGCCCACTCTTACAGTCTGCAGAAGCTGAATGTTATCACAGGAACAGATCTAACTTCTGTAAATCCCTGATAGCGCAGGAAATGACACCAGAAACATTTAAGCCCTTTATTGTTATATAAAAGAAAGAAGAAGCTAAGTAACTAAGGGGCTGCTGACAGCTTAATATACTAAACTTTCCAAAAAAATGCACTTTTTCTGGTAAGTTTCCTTCATGACCACACATATTGAACCAATCAGTTTGTCTTGAGGTCATATCTGGCCCTGGTTCTGGTCCTCCAGGGCCCCACTATGTGCTCCATGCACTCAATGGGGAGTGACCACAGTGACCCGCAATATTACGGCCCTGCGGTCGGCCCCGCTGTGAGCCTGCGTATGAAGACAACACTGTTTCAACCGAGCCGGTGGAAACTGAATATCTTAACTGCAGCGACACCACATGTAATTAGACCGGCTGTGACAGAAATCCCTGACAGAGCTGCGTGTTATAAACAAAGCATTTTTTAAAGAGTTTTTGTCGGTGTGCAAGGAATGAGAGCGATCGGCTTTATGATATTCCGCTATCCCTTTGTGTCTTCTGTCTTTCCGCCAGCCGGCAGCAGGAGATCGAGGAGAAGCTCATCGAGGAGGAGACGGCACGGCGAGTGGAGGAGCTGGTAGCCAAGCGGGTGGAGGAGGAGCTGGAGAAGCGAAAGGACGAGATCGAGCGGGAGGTGCTGCGACGCGTCGAGGAAGCGAAGCGCATCATGGAGCGGCAGCTGCTGGAGGAGCTGGAGAGGCAGCGGCAGGCTGAGTTGGCAGCGCAGAAGGCCAGAGAGGTAACGCTCGGTCGTTTGGAACGCAGCCCCCTTCCCTACATACCTCCCCCTCCCCTTACCCCCGTGTCCCCACCTCCCCCCCGGTCACCTGCTCTAACGGGACATGGTGGAGGTGGGCTGACTCCCACCTCTTCTTGTTTATTTTTTACAGTGTAATCTCGCCATCGCACAAGTTTCACTGCACATGGAAGTCGCCACGCTGCAGTCGCACTGAATGCTAACGAGTTTTACCTTTTTTAATCTGTGTGCACACAACACACACAATATATGCCAGTTTGAGAGTGTCGTGACTCGAGTGCAGGAATCAATGTGCACGTGAAATTAACCAAAATAAAGGAGCTATGTGCGCACCTGAAGAATGCGGCTCCGCAGTATATTATCTTCATTTTCTAGCAAAAACTAAACAGGTTTTGCACGTAGAAGCCGAAAGTGGCCTTCAGACTGACGATTGTGTTTGATAGCGTCTCGAGGGGATTCCCCCACCCGTCAGTGAAACTTTTGCCGTGGCCGGGTTACCGAAATTGACTGACTGCATTCTTTTTCATATTTCTTTTCCTGGATCGGTTTGATCTATTGCTTTCATATTTGTAAGCATCCCTGTTGATGTCTGTAATAAAGAGCTCTCTCTCTTTCTTTTTATTTTTCCTTTAAAATGACACTTTTGTGTTCTACATTCACCATCTCTGTAACATCACCAGCCATTTTTAAATGTTTCCCAAATGCTTAAAAAATTGCCAAATCAAACGTAAGTGAACATAGTCGCGCCATGTTTCGGGTTAGCCAGGCTTTATCATGAGTTCTGATAAGAAGCCCGTCCATTCCAGCACCGTTATTGTTCTGTTCTTAAAGGAACCTCTGTAAATTTATTACAGGCGTCTTTCCTTCTTTCTCTCCTTTCGCGTTTGTAGACAGTAAAGTTAGACAGCTGTCTGATTCGCCCTGAGCCCCGCCTCCCAGCCGTCATTAAGAAAAGGAGGCTTGTTTACACGACA
>CAEMYA010000021.1:193624-213963 GCA_903131615.1 Diplodus sargus
GTGTTTACATCCACCTGAAGCGCCGCACATCTGTTCCTTTCTCTGCTGCATCTGACTGTAACGTGTCAGTCTGAGTTTTAGCCTAGATTTGAGTTTATTTGCACACAGAAAAAAAGATGTCAGCGAAATGACAACAAAATAAGGACAAAAATAGACCACGCGGGGAGACGGAGGAGGCAAGAGATGTGACAAATTGGCTCAGGTGAGATTAAAATACCCCCCGGGGGATAATGGAGATATTCCAGAAACAAACCGCACAAGATTAAGATGACAAACGTAGACGCAAGATGAGCTGTTTTTTAATGAGATAAAGGTTCTTATTCCGAGCAGCACGGCCTCAAATTAACACACTAAATACTGTTTTAGTGTCACGATCCTGCCAAAGAAACTGTGTGTGTGTGTGTGTGTGTGTGTGTGTGTGCATCAGTAGGTGGGGAAGGTTCAACCACACAGTCTGTCCGTCGACTGTCTGCGAGGTCGGTGTCTGACAGGCGGCGGCCATGGCTGACTGAGCTCCACCATTGATCGTCTCTCTCCTCCTGACCAGCAGCCCGGGCACATTCTCAATCTATGCTGGACACACACACACACACACACACACACACACACACACGCACACACACTCTCCAACAGAGACCACGCACTCGGACGGACGTGTAATTGATGTGTGTGTGCCGTCTGTCTGGACTCACAGACAGCGCAGCGTGATTACAGGACCTCTCCTCCTCTAATGACTCGACTTTGACTCTCCTCTTGTTGGAATTGGACGGGTCAGCTGTCAATCATCCTGCGGGAGCTCGCCGGTCCTCGCCTCCCAGCCCCGCCCTGAGACGAGAGCAGAGCAGAGCGAGGCCGAGTGTCACGTGTCTCGAGTTGCGGTCGCGTTACGCTTCATTCATGCAAATGTTAGCTTTGCTTCAGCTGAAGCCTGATGATACTGAAGAATGTGGTGACAACTCTGAACCACAAGTCGGACTTCATCCTCACAGGAACTATGGAGTAACAGGAGCTGAACACAGGAACTAGATCATGAACTAAATGTTCAGTTTCATGTCCACTGCAGGAAGGAAAAGCCAAATTAGTCAAATACTCACAACAAATTGAAATGGACTATGTTGTTCCTTCAGCCATGACTTCACACCACGCAGTCAGCATCCTCCAAGGTACCACATGCAGCTGAAGAGGTTCAGGTGAGACAAACACAAATGTTTGTTTCAGAACAACAGTGGCGGTGACCTATCAGCTGGCTCCAGCGGCGGTAGTTCCCTCCTCTCTCCTACTGACGACATGATTGGATGAAGTTAGCCTCTGATAGACAGCAATCAACAAAAGGCTCGTCCAATCACCTGCCAAGTATTTCTTTGAAGGTGCCTTTTTCCAACAAAGCCTTTCCGGAGAGCTTTGTGTAGCGATGAATGTGCAGAAAACTTTGCTTTAATAGTTCCTTGACGGTCAGAGAGGGACTTTTACGGGACAGTAGGCTTTCTGAGTTCCTGAAAATGTTTCTCAGCCCATTAAACTGTGAACAGACTGGAAATGGCGCCTGCACCGATGTGCTGATGCTCAGACTTTTGGTTTTGGATCACTCTTTTATGAAGGGCGGGACGTATATGTGACAGCGATATGAACTGAGAGTGATGTTGGAAAGATGTGCCTGGACAGCAACGATAAACAAACACACACACACACCAGTGTCGAGTGTTTGTATGGGTGTGTGTGTGTGGAGGTCATCAGTCAGAACGTGCGACGCCTTCACTCCCCGAACCTGGATTATATTTCAGCAGACGTGAATTAAAGCAGAGTTATAGAATAAATGAATCACACACATGGAATAAGACTAAAGCAGGTTAAATCACCGACTTGATTAGTGTGTGTGTGTGTGTGTGTGTGTGTGTGTAGAGTAGTGTGTTTAAGAAGTGATTTAAAAGATTACTCTGATATCTTTTGCTGATCTTGGCATTAAACACTGAGATTTTTTTAATTCCCCATTCAGATCTTGTTCCAGTGGAGAGGATATCGATCACTCTGCGAGCCGTGATGCAGTCCAGCATTAACATCTGCATTATGTTAATGCTCGCCGAGGAAAATGAGAACATTCCTCGACTAATTTTTCGATATATACACACTGACTGTAACGAGCTGGCGAAAACACAGACATGCAAATCACGGAACAAAGTGTTCCTGTTTCTTTTTTCTCTCCTCTGCTTTTAATAGATGCATGTGGGGTCTAATAAGTGGCATCATTCCTCATCGTGACAGTATTCCCAGATATTAGCCCAGTATAACCCAGTTTAAATACGGATCCGAGCAGGCTCTCTGGGAGGTGGGACGTGACCCGGTTGTGTACACTCATACATACAGATAATATGCATCAAAGAGGAGGTGGCAGAGAGACACTGAGGCGCAGGGAGAGAGAGCCAGAGAGCGGATCTGTACATTACGGGACTCATAACTCACGTTACAGCAGCTACTTATAGGCTCAGATCTCTGTTTGATAGTGATGTATGCAGCTGCAGAGGATTTATGTGTGGAGCACGCTCACTGCATCACCAGTAAAGGGCCACGCCACCAGTTTTACATGTCACAGTCGGTTCCAGTTGGTTCGTCATGTGTGTTTTGATGATGATAAAATTACCCCAGTGATGGTAGGAAGCACAGTCTCCAGGACATAATGTAAATTTGTCTTCACACAAATAACGTGTGATTTCACAGAGACGTTGTTTAATTATCAGCCACCCGGTGCTCAAGTCACACTACTGGACACAACACAACACAACACAACACAACACAACACAACACAACATAACTTAACTTAACTTAAGTTAACTTAACTTAACATAAAATAACATAACATAACATATTACAACTTTACATAACTTAATATAACACAACATAACGTAACATAACATAACATAACATAATAAAACACAACACAACATAATATAACATAACACAACATAACATAATAAAACACAACATAATATAACATTACACAACTTAACATAACATATAATAACATAACATAATACAACATTACATAACATAACTTAACACAACATAACATAACACAACACAACATAACTTAACACAACATAACATAACATAATAAAACACAACACAACATAATAAAACATAACATAACATAACATAACATAACATAACATATCTTAACACAACACAACATATCTTAACACAACACAACATAACTTAACACAACATAACATAACATAACACAACTTAACATGACTTAACGTAACATAACTTAACACAACACAACATAACTTAACACAACATAACATAACATAACATAATAAAACACAACATAACATAATAAAACACAACACAACATAATATAACATAACACAACATAACATAACATAACATAACATATCTTAACACAACACAACATATCTTAACACAACATAACATATCTTAACATAACACAACATATCTTAACACAACACAACATAACACAACACAACATAACACAACACAACATATCTTAACACAACACAACATAACATAACACAACACAGCATAACTTAACACAACATAACATAACATAATACAACTTAACATGACTTAACGTAACATAACTTAACAAAACATAACATAACATAACATAACATAACATAACATAACATAACACAACAAAACATAACATAACATAACACCTGACCTGCAGTGGTTTTGGTGAAATGTAGGTAAAAAGATGTGGACTAAATTTGATTTAGACATCCCATCTTTGTTTCAACAGAATTTGATATTTGAGGCAAAATAATAAAAAGAATAATAAACACTCCACTTTTTTTCTGCAGATTTGCAGTTGATGTGCCTCTACAGTAAAAGCAGCTTGTTTACAGCAGAACACCATCTGGTCCAGTTAATATACAGAAGAGTGATGATGGTGAATATAATGGTTCCTCCCAGTAGATGAAGATTTGACTGTGCAAATTCCTGCTTCTTTATTTTTATTCAGTCTTCTCTTGTATATAATCTCTTTATCTGTCTCGGCCTGCTGAGACAAACTCTTCAGAGGAAACTATCGCTGCTTCCATCTCATTGTTGCACCATCTAACTGTGCACACCAGCCGTGTTGGGGGCAGTTTACTCGGACTCTGGAGTGTTTACTCTTTCTAGTGCAGTTTGTTTGGCCCTTGGAGACGATGACATTTGAATTTGAGTGGATTCAAACAGAAATAACTGAAGAGAATCTCTTGTGAGGAGGATGTGGTTCGGTTTGTTAGAAGTGACAGGATAAATAGAGGGCAAAAGTTCACATGAGGTTTCCCACTGTGGCCCTGATATAAATGTTCCTGACTTCATCATAACTTCCTCTAACTAAGTACGAGTGCCGAACCTGTGAGGTAAGCATGCATTCAGCTGCACTCTTTAAAAAAAAAAGCTCTTTTGTAAATCTCCTTTTTATCCCTCGACTCCCCCCTGAGAATTTATGAAAGCTGCTGATTTTTCCCGGCCTTGATTTACACCTCTCATTATTCCATGTTTCAGAAATTCCATGAGCAACGGGAAACCTGGCAGGCGATCGCAGCGAAAAAAACACAGAGGAGAGAGAGAGTTGGTCGGAAGAAAAACAAAGCCGGGCCTGTGCAGCTAGCGATGATAGCATCACCACCCCAGTCAAAGACCCGGTCTGTCTCCTTCAACTCTCAGAACCCCGGCCAGCGAGCGAGAGAGATAGAAGCAGAGTGACAGAGCAGAGAGAGAGAGAGGGATGAAACAGGACTCAGAGAGATGAGACGCAGTGAGTCCACATTCTCTGCTCTCTGACATGCTGCTGATGACATGCAGACCTCATTCATTATCGTTTCATTTGAATGTGATCTCAGCTGTTTGGGTCCAGAGTGGACGAGCTGTCTCCAGCTTCGCTCTGCAGGATACAGCGACGACTTAGCTTATAAGCTAATGTTAGCTTTAAAAACCATCAGCTGGAATTGAGCATTAATGTGTCGACAGAATAATCCAAAAAATGAGCCACAAAAATCACAAGAACAACAAGTCGGACCAACAAGTCAGAATATCTGCAAACATCTGGGCACACGATTTGTTGACTTTGACATCATGTAGAAACATGGCTGATAAATGTAAACTATTGTTTGTAAAAGTTTAATAAATTCATGTATTGTTAGTTGCTGCCCATGTAGACTGTTTTTTATTGGCACTAACCTTGTTGCATGCAGGTAAATTACTAATCGTTGGTTTCAGGGAATGTTCTGGCACAGCAACACGTTTTGGATGAAATCACTTCATGTTGTTAAAACTGAAACACAAAAACATCTTTGTAGCGTCCGTGTTGTTTCCACAAGCTCATGAACACACTAAAGTCTGGATGAACTGGTAAATATACTTCCATACCTCCATTTGACTCAGTAAGTAAAATTAAAGGACGTTTACGTGGCTGTGACGGCTGTAAACATTTATTTGTCTGTTCACTGTTTTGTGTTACATCATCTCCTGATGAATAATAACTGTCTGCTTTAACATTCGCCGTGTGTCTTCAGTCCTTCGTGAGCTGGAACTCACGCCGAGCGGAGCTGCAGGAGATCAGCTGATGATTCTCTGGAGGATCGTCTCCAGGAGCAAACCCGTCCACTTTGTCACGTTGTTTACACATAGTGATGCCAAAATATTGACTAAAGCGGCTTCAAGTAAATAATATGAAAGTATTATTAGCAGCCTCGTCGCTACAGTTGCTTCACAAACACCTCGGAAATGTGTTTTTTGGGCCGAAACATCCCAGCGAGGCTGTATGAGCAACACAGAAAACAAATGTAATTACTGGTGGAAGTGGAGAGACCTGACAATGAAAAGGAGCTGCTGTGTTTGACGTGTTGGGAGTGAGGACAGTTATCCTGAAAATATCAACTGTAGCTGCTTTAACCTCGTTGTAGTTAACAATTAAACAAATATATTATCAGTGCCTTCTTCTTGTACATGTTGTGAAGTTAATTCCAGTGTGAACAAGTAGAAGAAGTATCTCGTTAACTCGACATGTCTGAAGAGAAGATCAACACTAACAGAGACTCGACGTCCTCTCACACATCAGGATGAGGCTTCTTGTTTCCAGAGAGCCGAGACACAGAGAGCTCTTTACCGGAGCTCCTCTCAGCTTAACGTTAATTACAAGGATTATTCTTCTCCTTATTGTCCCTCGGAGCCCCGCGAGGCCAACGTAACAGCAGGTAACGACGCAGACAGTATATATCAGGGCGGACGCTGAGGCCGAAAGGGATCAGGTGGTGTCTTGTTGGAAAAATGTGCCAATAACTCTGTCGGGTGGATTCCACCTGTGACCGTCCACACAAAAACAAGGTTCAGTCGCAGGAATTTAAGGGGAGGGTTGAGAGCCGGATACATGGTTTACAAATGATTATTTATTATTTTGAGGACAAATATTTAATCTCCGTGTGATTTCAATTTTCAAGAAATTCCTACCGAGTCCGCAGAACGAGGAGCAGACGGTTTGCTGTAGAGCGGGATTCCCCTCCAAATCAGAAATTATTAAATTCCTTCTCAATGTGACTGCAGACAGGAAATGACCGTCAACTGCTGCGGAGTATTTAAGCAGAATTGTCCAGTGTGTGTGTGTGTGTACATACTTCGGTGTGTGTGTGTGTGTGTGTGTGCATTATCTGTGGGCGTACGCTGTCAGAGCAATTGAGTAAATGGGCATTTAATTGGTTTTGCAGAGAGCACACATTTTGACGGGGGATAAACGGATTTCTTTGTCTGCCAACGTCAAAGATGACAGAGCAGAGATAGTCGAACGGAGCCTCCATTTGTTCGGCAGCACGGTGACTCACGCCGAGGCAAAACAATTAAGATACCGATGGCTAATTCCTGCTTAAAAAAAGGATTGGGTTCGTCTTCAGGCAGCAGGATTGTCTCAGCAGTTACTGTCCGCGTCACTTCACCTCTGATCACCAAGTGTTGAAAAGTGAGTGAAAGGTGATTTCGCAGCATTCACAGACGAATATAAAGTGAATTAAAGTGAATCGATAAGTAAACAGTTGTTCTTTTCTCTTTTATTCCCTCTTCAGAACAACTCTGTCACACTACAGAGAGGTGCAGCAGACAGCTCGGGGATCGATACGCCGCCAAGCCGCAGTTTTTATTTTGTCTCAGCTCAAAATCAATTGTGTAAATCGTCACAATCTCCATTGTTTCACTGAAAGCAGATTTTGTTTTCTCCAATCTTCCAGCAGCTCCAGTGAATACATCCAAAACAACAGCTGTTAATGATTAATAAAAATGACATTTAGCCGGCGGGCCGACAGAAGCTGAGAGGTGGAGGTGGAGTTTTAAACATGTTCTGTTTAATTGTTAATGAAATAACTTCAATCTTTGACTGTTTCAGTGGCTGTGACTGAATGTTACTGAGGATTTCTCATCAATATTTCTATATTAAGAGTCTTTTAAAAGTTTGAGCTGAAATAAGTTTAGCAGCATTTAGCAGCTTAAGAACTAAATATTTCTCTCAGGAGTTGGTGGAGACCAAAATCGGAGCTGACGGAGGAGCGAATGTTGGACTCACATTCATCAGGACATCGAAAACATGACTCAGATGATCCTGTTGCTTTGTGTTTGCTGAACAAACTCACTTAAAATGTTCACAACTTGCTTCAGCTGCTCTGAAAGAGGACAGAAAACAGCAGGTTTGACGTCAGGGGACGAGGAAACGTACAGATAAAATACTTAACAGGTTGCATTCTTTGGCATGTTTTTTCAGTTTTAATAGAAATAATAATAAAGAAAAGAAATGAGCCTTCTAGTTGATTAAAACAGTGCGTCTGCAGTTATCACAGTCAGAAAACACGTCTTTTTTCCGTTGCAAGTGAAGATTTTTGCTTCCCATGGAGCGACTCTGAACCTTTGCAGGGTTAAAAGCTTTTTATTAACCGAGTGGAGTCTGAGTCTCTATTGTGTCGTATCGCTGAGCGAGAAGGAGAATCAAAAAATGGCGTTTGTTCACATGAAAACAGAGCAGATCGGTACTTAAACTGTCAGCAAATTAATAGACAACTTTCTCCAGGCTGTAGTGCCGACAAACAAAAGCCGAGGAATAACAATAAGGAGAATGATGCCTCGGCACAGCCATCAGTATAGATGTTAATTGCTCGGAGATGATATGTATGCATCCGAGGAGGTAAGGCTGTGTGGGTGTATGTAAATGTGTGCAGGCAGATGAACCTCGGAGACGATTTATTGTTTGCACAGTGTGACCATATGCTTTCCCACTTTTAATGGGTTCTTCTGTGTAGCTGCGGCGGCTTATTTATACATCTCTATTAATAATATGCACCTCCTGTGTGTGTGTGTGTGTGTGTGAGACACACCTACAGACGATAAAACACACACACATGTCACAGACACCTACAAATAACATACAGGAATTCCTATCGTGTGTGTGTGTGTGTCGGCGTCCTGGTACTCGAGTTTTACCGTCTGAGTGTGTGCGCCATCTGTATACATTACCTGTGTTTATGTGTGTGTGCGGTTGAAGTGTAAAGTGGGGGTTTATGCGAGTGGCTCTGTGCCGTAAGAGTAAGTTGATGCGGGTGGACAGATAAGGGTCTCTGCAGACAAAGGCGCCCTTTGTGAGCCCGGACCGCTCTCAGCCGCTGCAAGACGATCTGCCACAGCCCCCCCGGAGCATGAAAAGCCTGCCGTGTCCCAAACCGAGCGAAACAAAGTGGCTCCAGACCTGCTAACAAGAGCCAGGAGCCACTTCCGTACACTGAGGGGGACCGCTGGGCCGGGCCGGGCCGGGAGCAGAGGATGGTGAAGGACTGTGGTTCCTCCTACAGTAGCACGGCAACAGGACGAGAGTGGCCTGACTCTACGTAAGCCAGTTTATATTTCAACAGCCACTGGATGAATCTGCATCACACTGTGTTGAGATATTCATCACCTCCAGAGGATGAATCATCATGACGACTGCACAAAGTAATCACATTCAGATCAGATCCGATGGGCTGTAAGATTTAGGCGACAGAACTTCCTGTTTGGCTTTAGGAAAAGAAAATAGTTCTTTATTCATACGATAATTCAACCTTCACTTTTTGTTTCACCAAAAATAAATCTGAAGTTACTCAGCAAGCTGACGTGAATATTTCACAACACTCCGTCTACCGCAGGACGTCACACAAGTTTTAGTCTGGACAGAGTGAAACAATGCAGAAGTTCCTTAAAACCTGCATCGTTTTCTAAAGTCCAGCAGGCAGCGACTCCACTGGTTTCATAAAAGAAGACTTTTTATATAAGCTAATGAGAAACGACTCCCCAAAAAAGGGCGACACACGGTAGGTCACACACACATTCCGTTTAGTTAGAAGAATGATAATAGGTGAATGTTAGCTCGCTAATATGCTAAATGAAGGTGATAAATGTTGTGAACATGTTAGCATGCTGATGTTAGCATTTAGCTCAACCTGCCTCACAGACTTGCCATGTAGCTCAACCTTCAACTCTAACAAGACAAAGATTCCAGACGAGGCTGAATCCAGCTGCAGAGAATCACTGAGGGTTCTGTGTTTTCTAATGAGAGCTTTGATTAACTGCAGAAAAGGCAAAAAGACATTTAGTTTTACAGTATGACTGAAAGTTTGTGCAGCAGTGTGATGACGGCTGATCTCTGACGTGGGCCGACACGCTGCCATTGATTTGTTATCGGTCAGCTTAAATAAAAAACATTATGAGGTTATGAAACTTTATAAATAGCTACTTAGAAAATATTTCTCTTTTACAAGTAAGCGTATGAAATAATAATAAAACTTGTACTTCATTTTGAAACGCTAATGAAAAGCAAAAATTGGATTTGGTGCTGGGAGGAGGGTTAATTGTACTCCTGCGCCCCCGAGGTCAAATTAGAAGATGCATTGCCTGTGTTAATTACAGTTTTGAAGTTGAAAGCAAAGAAAAAAAAGTCCCTGGTTACCATCAGTCACTGAACTGGAACAGATCGCCCACAGGGCGAGCTATTTCTGTCCGTCCCACCAGAGAAACCAGCCGCCTATTCTGCACGTGTGTGATGTATGTGAGTGTTTGAGGGGTCAGGATGTAAAGACAAGAAGGCAGATCAACCAGAGGAAGTGATGGAGGAGGAGTTAACAGCAGGAGATCATGGATGCAAATCTCTTTATTCCAAATGTCTGTTTGACTGTTTGAATGTGAAGAAGAACTTTTACTGTGAGAAGAAAACAAACGTGTCACAAACATCCCCGACTGAGACGAACTACTCACTGAATCTGCTGGAGATCCTTCAACCTTCGACCCGTGACTTCCTGTTTGTAAAATGTTTGCTTGCTTCCTCATGAACGTTCCAGCAGGTACTTATACATTTACAGGATCTCTTAACTGCTGAGCTGCAGCAGGGAACACCTTCTACAAACATACATGTGACTGTGTTAACAAGTTGTAGCGTGTGGCTAATGTCAGCCGGTTGAACCTCACTGCTGGTACGTCAGAGTCTCTTACTTGATAAGTTAGAAAACAATCCACTGTTGCTCACAAGAATATCAATACACTCGCCATGATAACACAGACAACTGGGCAATACGTTGGTTGATATGTCAGTGATTCAGTGTTCGTCAGGTTAGCTTGCTCACATTTGCACAAAGACTGAAGGGTAAACTATCATCACTGCTGTGTGAATTAATGTTTGTTTGACTGTTTTGTAGAAATGTGTCTTTGCTGGACTCGGCCTGATCGTTTCCCCTGCAGCGACTCCATGCTGAAGAACCAGGATTTACTGTGAGACAGGTTGTTTTTTTGTTACTTCCCACCTGCCTGGTGTCATGTTTTTAACTTTAAAAGAGGCTAAGAAGATTAACAGCCACCCAGTGAGTTTGTTTTCAACATCTGAGAGATGAACTGGGTTTAATAGCTGTACAGCTGGCGCAGCAGAGCACCACAGTGAATGTTGTGTGGAAACTTTTCCTTTCTTTATGTTGCAACTTTACATTTGTTTGGGTTTCACTGTGCTGTTCCAGCGCTGTGCTTATGTTCTGGTTCTGTTGTCACAAACATGGCTGCAGAATGTTTTGATGGGATGTCAGGACGCATCCAGTGGTTTCACGCTTCTGGATGTGGAACCAGCGCTCTCTGGCTCAGCTCTCATGACACAACCAGGATTTAAACGTACCTGTGGTTTGCAGAAACCCTGAATGCAAACATTTTATTGTAGCAACGGGCCTGTTCGAGCCATCTTGTGAAATAGAAAGCGACAAACATAATCTGTTGCTTCTCCCTCTTCGTCGTTGGAGCAAAAACCACCAAACTTTCACTTAAATGTGACTGAAACTGTGTAACACGTAACACAACATGTCTACACAACCTGATCCACACACATATGTTTACTTATGTGGCCAGCGTGAGTGCACGACTACATTTCACATTTCTGAGAGTCTTTAAGCAGAAACATCCCGAAGGATAATCCATCTCTGAGAATCGACCTTGTTTTATTCATATCTGACTCTCTTGAGTGGATCCAGTCCGGACTGATGGATGGAGGCGGGGTTGGTGGATCTGGACTTTGGGGTCTCTGCATACGAGACTTTGTCACAAGGCCTGGAAACACATTACGGCGAGCTGAGAGCGCGCTGGCCTCCAGTGTGCCCACCTGTTTCCAATGGAACTGTCGTCAGGCTCACACAGTAAAAGCCCTTATTTAAGCCCACAAATGCACTGATGCATCACGTCTCGCATAAACACTCTCACATGCACACACACACACACACACACACACACACACACACACACACACATGCGCCTACTTGCAGATACATAGTGATGCACTTGACTGAAAGCATACACAGGGAATAAGATGCACATGTACTCTCTCTCTCTCTCTCTCACTCACACACACACACACACACACACACACACACACACACACACACACTTGAATATTGAAACCGCACATGTGTTGAAGCATTCAGACACAAAGAAACACAGCCGAGAAAAGAAATACACATGCGAGCGTTCAGATTAAGACACTTACGAATGTTCAGCAAATAAATGCCGAGTCGATGTGATGGGTCAAGTTCAAAGTGTCGTGTGTGTGTGTGTGTGTGTGTGTGTGTGTGTGTGTGTGTGTGTGTGTGTGTGCCTGCAGTAAATGGAGCGTGGTGGCGGTGGAAAGCCGGAGTGCTTAGGGGTGTTCTGCTACCGCCTACTGCCCTGATCTGTCTTTGAACTTTGCCTCTCAGAGAAACACAACAGTGTGACTGTGTTGTGTGAGAGAGAGAGACTTGAAGAAAGACAAAGAAAGTGAGACAAAGAGAGAGAGAGGGAGGAGGAGGAGGGAGGGAGGAAGAAAACTACCTTGGATGTTTTCAAAGGCACCGACTTATGTTACTGTGTGTGTGTGTGTGTGTGTGTGTGTGTGTGGAGAATGTGTGGGCTGTTGACCGAATACAAACGATTGCGGTGAATTTAAATGAACAGTGATTTCTCTGCTTTGAGACGTGCTGGTTCAACAAGACGCGTAGATATAAAGAAGAAGGAGAAACTCGCAGGTAACATGATTGTTTCTAACAGCAAAGAGCGTTAAAATGATGCCAGTAGCATAAAGACAGTTATGTTTGATATTTGTATAGTTTTATAATTAAATGACAATGTGAAAACAATGTGTTGGGCGTCTCTGGCTGTTCAGATCTGCAGCTCCCGTCAGCTTTGAAGAGCTTTAGTGGGTCTCAGATTGTTATTTTTTTAATCCTCCTTGTCAAAAGTGTTTGTTGTCATTGTCAGAATGAAATCTCTGACGTTTAACGACCTGCTCAGCAGCAAACAATAGAAAGACACAGTTAGAGATTAGCTGGTGGAGCGTTTAGCAGCTAAAGAGGTGGTGGAGAACAAAAACACAGCTAAAAGAGTAAATATTGGACTTATGTTACGTTATAATATGTCAGTGTACACTTGTTTCCATTCACATCCAAGTGGCACATTTATTTTTTATGTATATTGATGTGAGTATATTCTGTCAGCGAGGTGTGTTCTTGTTGCAGTCAGGAGGTTTATGTTGCTAACGGACGAGTCATCTCCTCCACGAAGAATGTGAAACCCTGCTGAAGGTTAAGATGATGGAAAAATTGCACATTTTTGAAGATTTATGAAGCTAACGTGTGTGTGCAGCTCTTGAGTTCGCACAGGGAATTTGATGATGCTGATGTTGACTGAATGAGATGAATAAATCCTTCAGTAACAGAAGATCCACAGTGTCGTGTGTCACATGTCGGCAGTGACAGGGAGGAGGTCAAGATGTTCTCGTCCGTCATCGTCGAGTTATAGAAGTAACATCGGTACATTTGCAACTGAATGTACATATTATATATTTCAATACTTTGATCTGAACCACTGCAGGTCTGTCACGAGTAAACTGGAATAATCACGTTGTTTATGGAGGTTAAACGAGAAAATACTGAATTTCACTTTAGTGCCAACATAAAAGAAGAAGCTTTAAAATTAAACTTGACCATTTCTCCTTTTGGCTGATATGCGATTTAAACGCTAATAAATTAAAAAACGCACTTATATACAAAACTGTGTTGTTTCCCTTTGAAATTACAAAGAAATGTTGCAACAAACAGAGAAGTCTAAAGATATTTTCTATCCGTTTGGACCCTCGAAACAAAATGAGGTAAAAGTCGAACTGTTAGTTGTGACATCTCGTGTTTTTCTGTGATATTTAATATAATCAAACTTCCCTCCACAAACCGTCTTCTGTTAACTGGCAACTATTTCACTACAAACACGATCATTTCCAGCCACAAATGTTAAATTAAGACGCTGTTCATTCTTTCAGTCTCTTTTCTCCGGCGAGCTATGACTCTTAGAAAATAAATAAAAAGCAAAGTGTGGAGCGTCTGCAGCCCTGCAGCAGCAGACAGGCGTGGGGAGAGAGGCAGGTGGGTGGTGTTCATGTGTCTGACTGTCTGGGTGTTGGTCAAAAAGAAGAGAAACAGTGGGAGAGGGAGAGAAGGAGGAGAGAGCCGATGTCTTGTGGTGAAGTAAAAGACAGACTCCCCGAGATGAAAGACTGGCATCTGCAGAGAGGGAGACAAGGAAGAAAAAAACTAAAATAAAAGGCCAGAGCGCTGGATTGGAACCAGTGTGGGATATCATTGAGAGGCAGCCCCTCCACCGCCCTCAGCCTCCACGTCCTGCCACTGTCTTTCTTTGTGTGGAGACAGGAAGGAGCATCTCAGAGAGTTTAGAGACAATAATCCACCGCCAGAATAAATGTTGGTAATGCACGTTGTTGTGCTTATAGTCTGGTTACGTTGAGGGAAGATCATGTCCCTGCAAACACGTCCAGAAAATGTCCTAATGTTGAATTAAAAAATATCAGATTTTCGCTTCCAAATTATCCCGACATCTCGTCAAAAACACGGCTGAAAAATGCCCCCACATGTTCTTAAATATATCCTGTGGTGTCACGCTTACAAATGACTCTCACACTGCAGCCTCCTCCATCTCCTGACAAGCACACTGATCATATTATTGCAGAAATACTCATTTGTCCCATGTGACATTTTGGGACGCTGCCTGTCGAGAGCGAGTGAGAAAATATAAAATATTATGAGTTTAAGTCAGGATGTGGTTAGCCTAGCTTAGCACAAAGACTCGAGCACCTCCCCTGTCATTATTAACACAATATATCTTGTTCTTTTACAGGAAGCAACAGTGTATCCATCCACCAAACATCTGAAATGGTCTCTGTTTAAAGGCTGAGATTCCAGTTTCATGCTAAACAACATATTACTACTACGTACAGTCTCATTTCACCAAAACAACTTGGTTAGAAGTAAGAAACCTGGATGGAGATCCTCAGAATGAACCAGCCAACCATCCGAGACCTCAGATCTCTCTGTTTATGTACACGTGCAAACCAGTGAGCTTTGTTGGAGTATTCTTTTATTTTGAAATCCTTTTATTTTGAAGCCAGACTACTGGTTCCCACTGCTTCACCACATGACATGAGACTGACGTTCATTTTCTCATCTCACTATATAAGAAAGCAAAGAAGCTTCACGTGCTTCTGGAGCAGAAAGAAAGAAAGAAGGAAAGAAAGAAGGAAAGAAAGTGTTTGTTGTGTATTTTATTGAAGATGCTGACTAGGCGAGGAGCGGCTCCTGGACGGCAGGAGGGCGTCTGTTCTGTCAGCATTTTGGGGCGTATGAAGGTGTGAAATACAAAAAAAAATATGAAAAACAAATACATCGTGTGTGTGGTCGTCATAACAGAAGCGCGTCCTTCCTGTCCAGAGGAAAAACCCTGAACTTTACATACTTCCCTTTGTGTTCTGGCTCGTCTGAGTTTGTTCTTCGTGTCCTTGAAAAAGTCGTGTATCAGGTGTTTCAACCTGTGCACCGACGACTCGCTGTTTTAACTTTGCAGATCAATTATTGAATCTAATCTAACCTAATTTACATGGCCGCTATCTCCGTCTCTCAGCGCGCATCACAAGGTCGCTCAGTCTCTGAACTCTTTCACCGCCTCCGTCGCTTCTTCCCGTTTCCTCTCCGTGAACGTGGAGCATCAATTTCGCTTCTTCTTTCATTCATTACATCTCTTTTTTCCGCTCTTTTCTCCCCTCAACACCTGATCTGTGACGAATAGATACGAGTCTTAGCGTTCAGCGGTCATTAAAATGCTTCTGTGTCTAATTACAGTAACTCAAACAACTCTTTAGACGAGTGGAAATAAAAGAGCGCTCACTTTAAAGCGCTGTTGTGGATCAGAGAACATCCTTTTAATGCTCCTGAATTGTTTCATGCTTCCTTAACGGGGCTCCTTGTGGGACCGTAAAGAGCTCGGCTACATAAAAGAACCATTTCCTCATATTTTATACTACAGTGCACACACAAACAGGCACACATCCTGCTGCTGCTCTATACTTACGAGGACCGGCTTTGTCTTTGCTTTACCTTTGATGCAATCAGCAAAGAATCGTGTAATCCGCTCAGGAACGATATTCTGTATTTGTTTTCATCCTAAACTAATTCCATGACACGACCAAAACCAGCAATGATTTTATCGACTACTACATGTTCTGTTGCCCGGGGCGACGTGCTCCTACCATGACCATGTGGTGTAAGATGTGTATCAATCCACGGCTGAAAATAGATCCCAACAAACGCCCCGTTTCTTCCTGCCTGAGTGACATTTGCTAAAAATCAGCAGCAGCAGCCGGAGGTTTTAAGGCCGAAACAGTGGCGGCGTGTCCCTCACTCTCATTGGCTGTTCAGTCAGGTGAATCAGTGCACGAGACGAGAAGAAAAGAAGAAGAGAAAGACCGCTGGGTCTGTTGTTGTAGTGTCAGTGGATGGACAGATGTCCAAAGTGTCTGACTTTACGGTCACGTGTCGCTGGAAAAGAGGAAAAGCGGTGTCACGACTTCCTGAAGCTGATGGAGGTTTTTAAAGTCTTCGGTTCGTCCCACAAAAACAGAAGCAGAGCTTGTGATTGTGCAGCTGAGTCGAGGGAATAAAACGTCAGCAGGTCACAATTCTGCAAACCACAGATGAGTTCATGTCATATATTGACATTTCTACGATCTGTGTCAGAGCACATTATGAGCTGGTTTCACGTCTGGAGGTGGAGGAGATGTTTTAGTTTGTTTCTGATCCACAACAGATACAGGAAAGGATCAATATTTAGTAGAAATAAAGACAGGAGGCCTGGAACAGAAAGAAGTGAAGGACAGGAGACGTCAGGTTTGTGTTTTTGAGTTGACGACAGCTGAGCTGATGTTTGTCCTGCTGAAACAGATTATATTTAAATCAGTGTCAAAGTCTAAATAAATCATGAATGTGGATTTTTTTCCCAAAGGTTAACTTTCATTGTGCTTTAATTAGTCATGCGTGCTGTGTGTTTTTAAAACGTTTAAACGGTTTAAACACATCAGCGTCAGCTGACCGGACTGAGACCTGGAACACAAACAAGCTGCTGGTTCCTTCTGGTTGGTTAGTTTCCTCTTTTTAGTTTTGGCTTAAAAATAAACTGTGTTTCTGTTTCTTGCTGAGAGACTCAAACTCTCATGTTAGCTAACGTTAGCCACCACGAGCTAACGGCTGCACCAAACCAGAAATCCCATGAGTTCATTAAGTAGAGCAGGGCTGCGCTTCATTCCTCTCGTTAGTTCTTATGACTGTATTTATTTCTAAGAGGGAGAGATGTTTATTTTGCCTTTGAGAGAGTTGCAACGTCTCGCTTTAATCCAGAGAGAGAGAGAGAGGGAGGACTGTGAGAACGTACTCGTGTGGTTATATTTATAACCCTTGAGAGGACGTTCGCTGATATCATGCGGTTCATTTCCCCAGGCCCCCCCCGGCCGGCCGAAACGTCCTCACCTCGTACTAAAGTCCTCGCTTTCTGACATTCGAATGTTCCTCACAAAGACAGAAGTGCAGGGACGCAGCAAGCAGGTCTGTCAAGGACACGAAACGGAGACGAGGGAGAACAGAAGCGAGAGAACAGAGCAGCAGATGAAGGTGGAGAAGGAGGGGTATAATGATAACTCTGCAGACATGCCCCCCCCCTCCGTACCCAACCACCCACACACACACACACACACACACACACACACACACACTCTCTGGTTGCCATGGGGAATGGCCACGGTTGCAGATTGCTCCGCGGGGGTGGCAGGGGTCCGGCTGAGATCAGAGAGCCTGACTGTCGTCATTTAGGATCAATACGCCCTCCTCCCCCTCCTCAAACTCTCTGCTCACGCACATTCTCAAACTTGAGTCCAACCCCCTCCAAAAACTGTCTGCGCCTTGATATCATACTCAGACTGCAGAGGGTCTCATCCCCTCGTCCATCCATTCGGCGGGTTATACAAACACAAGAGCAGTTTGTGAGTTTCCGTGTGCAGGCGGAGGCTTGAAGGTCAAACACAGACGTGATCAAACACGTGATCAAACGCACGCTGACAGCAGGAGAAGAGTGCTGGACGGTAAAACCCACTTTACCCTTCAGTGTGCCCAAATAAAAAAGGTATCTATCCATTAAAAGCCGACATAAATCTGCCTCTCAGCCGACACCGCGGTAAGTAGCTTCAAAGTGATGCAGGTTATATGATGTTTTCCGCAGGAATGGCAGTGATTTATGTTTGTGTTGGTGCTCACCTTGTAATTCCTTCTAATGATTGCTGACTGCAGGCGATAGTATACACACTTTTATACAGCACGGCGATATATCACAGCACAGAGGGAATCTGCGGAGTGCCTCTTTAAAGTCACATTGATCCGTTCTGATAGTTTTTAATATTTCATTTGTATCATCCGCATCAACGTCGCTCTTTATCTCTTTTACGTTCGCAAGTCTGTTGTGTTGTCTGTGAGACGTTCGTCTCTGTTCTCAGGTGGTGAACAAACGAGCCGATCGCCAGGATTAATGTGTGCGATGTACGTTTCTGCAAACAAGGATATGTTGAAACTTCACGTTTCTTAACGCTGGCTCTGTCGTCACAAACACGGCTGGAAAATATCCTGAAGTTTCAGTGAAAACATCTGTTTCTGCAGACACTAACTGCTTGAAATAGTTCCAGTGTCTCATCAGATATATTGTTTTATTGACACCATCAAGGCTGGAAATCGTCCTTAAGTCTCGTTACAAATATGAGGCTTTTGTCGCCACAAACAAGGCTACAAAAAATATATCTGAGTTGTTCACAGCTGGAAAGTGTCCTGAAGTCCTGAAATATGAAATCTGTCTTGTTGACGCTTGATTTCAGAATAAATCCGTAATTTCTGGGCCTTCGATGCATCGTCCTCCAGCATCCGCTTCTTCTTCATTCTGGCCTTTTGCTCCATGTGTAAAACAACAAACAACCACGCAAATCCTTCGACTGTCAGAAATCCTGTGCTTTACTTTTCCTGTAACTTGCTGTGTTTCTGTCTGACGCATGTCATTATCTCGTAGGGTCGTGCCGTTAGACGACGGGACGCTCATTTGTCCCCCTACATGTCTGTAAATAGACTTGACCTGCAGTCGGTTCATTGGTCCAGAAGGCTTTGCTGCATTCTACGTTAATTTAAGAACAAACAAACAAACATATTAAATTGCAGGCCGTATTTTTTATTTGTGACTATGAAAGTTCTGTATCGCCTGAATAAGAAGAATTACAGTTGCAGACTTTGACTCACTGTGTCATAACTGAACACACAGACCGAGTAAGACACAGCACATAAACTCCTAACTTATACGGCAAAATGAAACAAAACCTAACAATCCCATTTCAAAACTGTTTTTAGCATCCAAACGTTAAATACATGCACCTTTGAATGACTCTTTCCTAGCAGCAACAACAACGACGCTCTACCCACTGAGCCACAGCCGCCTCGTGAGTGAGTCTGTGTGCTTTTCCAATTTTAGTTGTGTTTTGTATTTTAAATAGACGTGTTTTCCCAGTGATTGCATGAGATTTCCTTTTTGAACAATGTGTCTTATGTAAAAAACAGTGTGTAGTGTTTTGCAAGTGTGTTGGAGAATTTCAAACTCAGTGCAAAGCAGATATTGTGTTTGCAGGGTTGGTGCACGGTCACCAAAGGTTGTGATGCTTTGAGCATAGCAACCACTTTTAGTGTTTAAGCATCAGGCAGAAACTGTAAATTAAGATACACAAACATCAGTAGATTGATGGGAGACGTCAGCGATGAGTGTGCAGGGTAACATGACTGAGACATAGAGAGTAAGCAAGTGGTATAAATATTGGTTGGACTTCTAATTTATTCTAATATATTAAATCTTAGACAGATTATTCTGAGCGGCCCTTGGGCTCATCGAAATGATTGAAGTTGTTTGAATTCTCTATGGGACGGTTCGCACAACTTCATCTGACGGGGAAAACTCCCGATCGTCCTGATTGCCACTCCGCCCCTGAACATATATAGATTTTTTTGTTTTTGTCCAGGCGTCTCGTAAAACACGTCCACTTTGTTCAGTAAAACAAAAAGTCCTGGTGTCCTGACAAACATCTGGTCTTGTAGCTGTAAAAAAATATTTTGTGGTGTCACGTTTACAAATGTTGGAACAACAGCTGTTCAAGATGTACTGATGTGAATAAAGATAGATAGATAGATAGATCTGCTCGCTCAGTTTCTGTATAACTTTAGAACTGAACAGAAGAAAAAGAAATAAGACGAGTCTGTGGGAGAAACTGAGGCTGTAATTGCAATTCATTTCCAGCGCGGGCCCCTGGGGTACCATGAGTGCGTTTGATCCCAAAGGCGAGCGAGTGTGGAAATGGAGAGATGCAGTCATATGTATGCAGAGAGAGAGAGGGGGAGAGGGGGGAGAGAGGGGGAGAG
>CAEMYA010000021.1:229709-247467 GCA_903131615.1 Diplodus sargus
CTCATTCAGAGCAACATGTGTGCAGTGATGGAGACCGACTAGCATTCAGTAGAGAGGTTAAGTACAATTTGTCGTCCTCCTGCTGAATGTCGGTCCATGTTTGCTCTCTTTTAGCTCCGTTTTTGGTCTCCACCAGCTCCTGAGGGAAACATCTGGCTCTTTAGCAGCTAAACGCTCCGATATGTTCAACAAAAGCTGCCTACTGCCTCTGAAAACCACATTGTAAGAAGGTGAGAGTGAAGTCATGGGCCGGGCAGATAAACGACGAGCTGAGACTCAATATAAAGCTCTATAACGTAGTTTAAACCCCCTGCAGCTGAAATTATTTAAAGAATATTAATCGCTTTAAGGATTTTAAGACAGATTTTAAGTGAATGCACTAAATTTCACATCACCAACATGTGGTGGCGTGTAAATAAGGAAGGTGCATTCATGATGTCATCAGTGATGTCATGTTATTCAGGTGATTTTTATCAGGTTGATCTGCGTTTAAAATAAACACGTGTTGACCTGCTAATGTTAAAATTTCAGAGAAATCATTTTATTAGTAACTAATTAAGAATTTAACACTCTAAAGAAATCAGTTTTGGGGTCTTAAAGCAGGAGCAGGTCTTCATTACAGGATAGATTTACTGCTCATACTTGCACAAAGGATCTGATCGGTCGGTGAAAATGTCAACCAGGGACTCAAATTCTCTGTAACGACCCTCGACTCCACCCTGCAGGATCCTGTAGATGCTCCTTTAAACGGTTTCCACCTGAGGCTGTTTCCTTCTCACTGTTCAGCTGCACAACAACACCACGGCTTCATTTCACAGCTGCTGGTCAGGTAATGTTGAACCGATGGGGCGGAGTTCACGTCCACAGAAACAGAATCTGAAAACGCCTCGAAAGAAACATTTCATGTTGTTGCAAGAAAAGTCTCGAATGTGTTGAATTATTTAATGGCAACTAAACTACAGCCGGCGTCGGTGATCTCCTCCTCGCTCCATTTATCAGATTGAGCGATGCGTTTTGCAGACGGCTGCACTTGGTAATAACACACACACCTTCGCTTTTAATGCAAAAAAGAACGACAAAGTGGGTTTCCAACTTCTCCGAGCTGTATAACGAACTACACTCTCTCTGCTTGGTGCATTGAATCAAACGCAACTTATCAAAATTACAGTTTGAACCATGAAAAAGTTGCATGAAAACATCTCAGTCGATTATAACTCTGAGCTGTCAACACGACAGCTGATGAGTGGAGTGTCGCGTGACTTCATGTTACATATTAGATGCTCGGTTGGAAAACGCTGCAGGTGAAACAGCGCTGACACGGCAGAGACCAGCCGGAGGGAAACACCTGTGCTCTCTGTAACGCTGCTGTCGGTCTCATCAGTCTCGGGGGGACGCGTCGGTACCGTGGCATCTCTGGTATGCTGCTTGTGAGTGTAAATGAAACAGGCCTCAGGTCAGTGTGAGCGCGTGTGACCAGAGTGTATAATGCAGTTGTGTGTGTGTGTGTGATGTTGGTATTTCTTTGAGAGTCGGCTTTTATCTGCTGCCAGCTTCTTCACACTCTAAGAACTAAACTTAAGTTCTTCCGAAGAGAAAAAGATTATTTTGGCCTTTTATTTATGGAGGAAAAGTTTCACTGAGAGAAAGTTCCTTCTGCACAAACACTCTGTACGCTACATTCACACCAACAGGCGGCTCAGTAATAACGACAGACTGATCTGTAAGTCACGGGTCAGTTCTGCAAACACTTTGCTTATAGGCGCCTCGGCAGTGTAAACGGGGCCAGGAGTCCATTTATGTTATCTTCACCCTCCGTCAGCCTCCTGATGCTTCCTCAAACTTATTTGTAGTTCAGAACAGCTTCTGTTTTACTCACGACTCGAACAGGAACGCACTTCATACATCTGCTGATGGGAACAGAAGAAATGATGCTTTCAGGTTAAATCATACAGACGTTTCTTTTCTATCATCATCTACATTACGGATCAGAACATCCCGTGAACATGGTTTTTAACGGGAACACTGGAAAGACTCCAGATCTGACTGGAGAATCAACCTGAGGTACGTGTTTCGATGGCAGGGGAAACCAGAGGAACCCACTTTCAGCTCCAGATTCAAATTCTGGATTCTGGATCTGTATTTACAGCCGGTGACCTGCGACAGCATCCTCGACTTTGGACTCTCCGTTTCCCTCGAAGATTATTGGCAAACGTCACAAACTCATCCAAGCAAAACAATTTTGCTTAAATGCTTAACTGGGCCTTAAGAGGCCCAACAGGAGGGTGACAGAGAGGTTGATGCCAATTCCTGAAGGATTCTTTAGAGCTGGTCAGCGTGTTTCTGAGGAAAGTTCAGGAGACATTTGTGGAAGGTCGATGGAGACGAATTGTTCTGTGTGACCTTCTCTCCTCCATCGAGCTTCAGTCCATCACGTCCAGCTGTTGAGTTGACGGATTAAAGATTTAAAATATCTGACGGACTTCTGTGTGACTTGAACGTATATTTTGCGACACATTTTCTATTGTTTGCTTCAGACGATGCAGCTCATATCTTCTCTCTCCGCCCCACATCTGTCCCCTCTGATCGGACCTCCGCGGCTATAATTAGCTCACGCGACTCGCCTCCAGTCTCATTGTTTCATTTCATTTAAAGTTCCCCACAATGTAGAATTTAAGTCATCTCGCATTAATCCTCCGTGTAATGAAACTCTCCTCCCCGTCTGTGTTCCTGTCCTGTTTCTACATAACTTGCTGATGTGCGTGAGTGTGCGAGCCCGACGACGGCGACCCTGAATCCTAAACTATGTCCGCTGTCTACGGTTCCCACAATCACGTGATGCTGCTGGCATCTCACCCCGAGGTCACACACACACACACACACACACACAGCAGGGGGGCTCATATTGAAACGGTCATTCAGACAGACAGCTGAGGACGCCGACCGTCCACATTACCTCATCACTGTGGCATTAATGCATTGCACCGTGACCTCCGACCTCTCGCCATTGTCCTTCCTAATCCCGCCTTGCTGCCTGTCCCTGCACGTCTCTGCCTTCCTGCCGGTGTTACGTCACCGCCCGTCTTTTTCTTCTCCGTCTCTGCTGCATTAGTTTGTAAACCTCTGGTCTTGTTAAGGCAAGAGTGAGCGAGGCCTTGTTCTCATTGGGTGGTGGACATGCGTACGTGGACGCGTGGAATGTAAACTATTTACCCGCCAGCGTGCACCGATGCGTCTCCTTCACTTCCACCATGATGGATATTAAAGGCAGGGACTCTGGACGAGGCTGCAGCTAACAGTTAGTTTTCATTTCCAGATTAATCCGTGGATTATTGTCTGGCTGGTCAGTGATCACGTCCCAAAGCTTAACATGACTTCTTGTTAATATCTTGTTTTGTCCACAAGATGTTCACTTTACTTTCATGGGAGGACAGACAGTGAAATATTCACAGTTAAGAAGCTGGAGTCAGACTGGAACAGTGAATCAGTCGCCTCAGAGTCGTACTGTATTCATAAATCGGCTCAACGGTCTTGAAGAAAGTGGAGAGGAAGGAATGGTTTGTGATGTGAGCGCTCGCTGGATGTCTCTCAGCCTGCATATAAACACTGTTAGCTGCTGGTTGGCGTCCATGTTTGTTTGGCGTTCTTCAGGGATCTGCTAGTCCGTCTGCCACCAGAACTCCAGTGATTTCTGACCCGTGGTTCAGTAGCTCTTTTTACACAGTGACGCTGCATTATCTCCGCAGTGTTGGTTCGCCTTAAAGACGAACCGCTGTGTGATTCACACAGAAAGCCAGCACTGTGGCACCTAAAGAGACGTGACGGTGACGTCATGATGATGATGTTGGTGTGTTTTCAAAGTGTTTCCCAGGTGTCCTCCTGTCAATCTAAACCTGCTGACAGTTTATAATCATTTGGATGCTGTTATAATGTGTTGTTATTGAGATCCTGACCCACCAAACATCCTGGAAATTGCAGAAGTTACGTTTTTCGCGCTAAATTACATAATTGCTATGCGTAAACTGGAAGCTGTCGGGAGTCTCTCGCGGGGACGGAGGCTGTTTTCTTGGGGAAAGTTCCCTGAAGTCTCGGTCTGGAGGGCTGACGGTTGCTATGATTTATTTTTTATCACAAACACTCGGTGACTTAAAGTTTTTTGCCGGTGACAGACGCTGTTTTCCAGGCAGAAATGTGACGAAGAGTCGGTAGGACAGACAGGAGGACTGCTGAAATTTGGCGAACTAACCCTGCCTCCAAACGTCAGTGTGAACGGGCTCGTGTGTCGTCTCGTGTTTGAAGCTCACTTTCCTTCCTGACTTTTAAATATTAAAAATCTTCTCACGCCGGTCGAAGTCGTCTTCCTCCTGTTCCCTTCCTGTCTTTGTAGGCTTTCCATCTTTCGGCTTTGTCCCAATTTTTACCGCTGCAATTATTCTAAATTATTCATTTTTTTGATTTTATTTGATGACTGGTTTAGTCAGTAAGATGTCAAAATATACTAAAATATGCCGTCACAAGCTCCCCGAGCCCGAGATGTCATCTGAAAATTGCTTCTTTTGTCCACTCGACTGTTTAAAATTCAAAGGGAATCAATTTAGAATCATATAAAAGAGTGAAGCCGTCACGCTGAGAGCAAAAGAAGCTGGACCAAACTGCAGGAAGATCAGTGGAGGACGCTTTATTAGAAATCAGCAGCAGGAACGAGCAAACGCAACAGACAGTCCAACACAGGCCGAGCACAAGACCGGATCCAAATACTAACCAGACTAACGAACAGGAGGCGCAGGTGGAGGGAGGTGGAGGAGCACAGGTGAGGGGACGGATGTGAAGAAACCAGGGAACAGATCAGGATGATGAAGCTGACGCAGGGCAGGTGTGGAGAGGAGCTCAGGAACATGGGAGGGAAACACCTGAAACCTGGATACAACAGACAGAACGGTCAGAAGCAGTAAAATCATCACATTTTGTAAACCTTGGGATCAGCAAACGTTTGACATTTCTGCTGATGAATGGCATAAATACATTCAGTTATCAAAATGTCACGTCTGCGTTGATCCAATCCTGACCAGCGGAAATAACAGAAACACGATGAATGTTTGCAAATTAATTTTCTGTTTAATCAAATGACAGCACAGAAGATATAAAACCAGACGGTAGAGAAATCCTGAACGCACTGAGAGGACCGGGGGGGTTAATAAAGGGCTCGGTGACTCATTCCTGCCTCAGAGACCTACAAACTGGTTATTGAGCCATGTTTCAATCAACAAATCAATTGTTAAATTCAAGATTGACGGTTTAAAGTTCAGGATTGATTGTTTATGGGACATTTTATTGATCACATATCTAGAGGTTGTCGCCTTCGCCTGGTGGATGAAACGTCTTAAATATCATGAGCTGATTATCTGAACCGCTTTGAAAAGAGGTGAAACTGAAAGCTTATTATATCTGTCGCCTTCTGTACCTGCATGTTGTGTTCGTCTCCCTGCAGGATCTGCGTCCCTGTGTGGATGTGATTCTGTTTGAGCCCGTCCTCCACTGCTGTGGTGGGTCATACATCTTTCATGGCGCTGACTGACTGACTGACTGAGTGACTGACCGGCTGAGATTACATGCATGACCACAGCCTGCACATATACACTCCACTCCACTCTGTTTAGCAGCTCCGCCACGGTCCATCCATACCAATGCTGCTGCAGAGCCATTACCCAGCAGACTCTCCCGCACCGCCTCCCTCCCTCTACTCGCTCAATAATCCATATTCATACAGCATTTCAGATGAATGGAAGCGAGAGCCGGCAAAGCAGCTAACGCCAGCTCCATCAGCTCCACCGCGCTTTGATGTTTGGGGAGATTCCATTGTAATTGATCCGGAGGAGGGCGGCGGTTACGGCACGGCGACTCTAATCCGCCAGAGGAGGGCCTAATTATTCTGTTCCCTCAATCAATGTCTGCGATTGTTCTGCATGATGTGGCACGACTCAGCATCGGAATAATGATTTTATTATTATTTTTTTTTAGAGTTTCAAATGAGATGATGGAATTAGCTAGAAATACCATTTCCTTATTATTATTATTGAAATTGAGGCGGGAATCGAGGTCACATGTGTGATGAGGGTTAATCATGAAGACTACACGGACAAACGTACGTGTGGAAACGTCGTCTGTACTTTGAAATGTGTCTGTACGTGCAGCATAGAATGAGTTTATACAAGACTGTGCTGCTTAGTTTGTGTCAGCAGTCTCCTTCATCGTTCCCATGCACCAGTGCTCCCATCCACAAAGCCTAGACTCCTTTACAGGCCGACTTTATATCCCTTTGTATCGCTAGCAGTGACAAAACACTGAATGCTAGTTGAGGTTAGCTCGGCATTATTCACCTCTGCTTTGTTGCTTTCCTTACTGGAGCTAATGGAGCTGTAATTTATCCAACGTGTGTTCAATATCGCAGTCTAATGTTGGTCTTTGGAGAATTTTGAGTATTCGAGATGTCGTCATCGTTTCTATTTACAATTTTCTTCTGCTATTTCGTCTCTGACTTCACTTCTGACAATAGTTTTACAGTCTAGATTTCAAAGATGGTCAGTTTTACAAAACAAATGCACTCTAAAAACAAAGAACAGCTGATGCAGGACCAACCAGCGACACAAGGAACATGGAGGAAATTTGAAATGTTTTAAACAAACGTGACATTTCCTCTGAGTCACGTCATGAATCTCAGACATACTGCTGTTTAAAAAAAGCACCTGAGAGGCGTTGGAGTCAAATGTAAATCCAGCCAGTTCTGCCCAGTGAGACTACGTCAGGTGGTGCTGTGTGGTTCTGGAAGCTGGTCATCAGTTTATGTTAGTGGACTCCATTTGTAAACTAACATCGGCTACTGTTGCTCTCTGTTAGCAGAGCGGAGAGAAGCACTCAGACGAGACACTCGAGACGGACTATAAAGTCACATCCACCGGCTTAAACAAACCATCCACAGGCCTGTAGAGAAAAACCACAAGATCTTATTCGTCATGTCAAGTTACATTCATCTTATAGCCAGTAAAAAAGAGATTAATACATGTAAACTGCTACCAATTGTGACACAGAGCATCTTTAAAATAACAAGAATACACAAGCAGCTCCAGTCGTTTCAACACATTGAGTCCATCCGAGCTGAGAGTCATTATGGGTCGTTTAGGTTTGTTGGTGTGTTATAAAAATGCATATTTCATTGCAACCATACTTGAAATTACCATCTGCTGTAGAGAAAATGTCTGTGGAGAGTATTATCACAGTGTTTTTGGGGGGATATGGATCGCCTGGTCCTGCAAATCACTCGCACAAACAACAAAAATGAATTCCTCTGGCGCAAAGTCACGTAAATTGTTAGTTGCATATTTACACAGTGTTTACGCTGCACGACACGTCTGCAGCGAGGAGTGTCGGTGTCGAGAGATTTGCGAGTCGTTGCTGTGACGCTCTTGTGGCTGAAACGGGAGAAAAACCTGCAGCCGAGGTCCAAGTTCCTGTGGAAGAAGCCCAATTCCTGTTTTTTCCTTTTGTTGATTTGGTTTTGGAAGGAGATGTTCAGTAATCACATACTGTGGAAACGTCCGCATACTTCAGTCCATCAGTGGAATGTGTTTCATGAGGTGCCAGAACGCAGACAGCGATCTGCGTCTGGTGCCAGGTAGGACGGACGGACTGTCTGCACGGTCCACATTCAGCTGGTACTCGTACATCTGCAGCATTAAACCTCATACTTGACCACATTCCAAAGCTTAACATTGTTTTTTTCCTCCTCCGAGCGCTAATATCCTCCTCCTCGACTCATCCTCCAGCTAATCCGATGGCACAAGTCAGCTCTTTTCATGCGATCTCGCAGCACTTACTCAAGCAGTCTCTCCCGAGCGTTCAGAACCCTCCTCAATGTAAAGCGTGACCAAAAACATTTTGCAGAAGGAGTCCGCCGACCTCCCTGCGAATAATCCCCGGCTCGCATTAACCGGATTTTTACAAGAGGTGCTTTGCAGTAAAAACCTCCATTACTCCTCCCGTTCTGCAGATACTTATCTGTGACGCCAAAGTGATTCAGCTAATACCTGCCGGGCTCTCCTCGCCGGTCCCCGTCCTCGCTCACCCGATCCATCTCTTTTTCACCCCGTGTCGCCCGTCTTTCTCATGCACAGGACCTGGAAACGCTGGCAATTAGTGGCAGTGGAGCGAGCCGTCGTGTGAATCGCTGAGTGGCTCTTAATTATACAAGGCTTTTAAACTTGTACGACACTCGAGGCCTCCCTGAAAAGCATCGTTTGGGCTAACGGCCTGTTTTGCTAAGTTTTCTTTGGCTGTAAAATATAGATGGAGCTGCTGTGTTTTCTCCAGCCGGCACAAGCGCTGAGATATAATCTGTTTCTGTTTGATGTATCGCAGAGAGGGGTCAGAGAAGAGGCTTTGTGGGTGTGCGAGGATGTGTGGATGCTTTTTTTTTCTGCTAGCCCTCCGATATCTTTCATAATTCTTCACAAGAGTTTGGAGAAAAAAATCACCATATCGCCGTCTGTATCTCGCTTAAATCCACCGCTGACAGTTTCGCGCCGTGCTTTTGTTGAACTTAAAGACAAGAAGTGGCTTTAGATGCGGACGTTGCTCTGCGAGAAAAAGGGAGAGAGTCATGAGGCAATGAGCTGTTTAAATATGAATGAGTGTTGTGTGAATGCCTCTGCTGTGATATTTAGACAAGAAGCGATCCCTCTGTGCTCGCGCCGCGTCTGCAGCAGTAGCTCAAGGGAACGTTGCTGCTGCTGTTCTGGTATTTTTTGCAGGATGGAAATTCTCTAAAATGTTAATGTCTAAAGCGAGATCCATGGGAATCCTGCAGAAGCCCTGTATCTTCATCTTCAGCATTTTATTTTAATTAACAGCAGAGACTTTATTCCATCCAACATGCCTGGTGAGAGCCGCCGTCTCACTTTGCTGCGAGATACCCTGAAGGAAGCGCAGAAGAAGAACGAGGCTCAGCTAACTTTTCATTTAGCCATTAAAGGCTCAGCATGGTTTCCAGGACAGTCGTGGGTCCATGTTCCCTCTGTTGGGGGTAACGTGCCACAGAAGGAACACGTTAACAGTAATCTATTACCGAGAAAAGACAGAGACGGCAGGCTGCGGCTAAAAATAGCTCATTCGTTCTGAAAGGCTTCATCGTTTCTGAACCACTAAACTGCAGACGCTGTCAGCTTCTCGCGTCTTGTTGGGACATTCATTAACACACATTACACATCGTGCTGTTCTGACCCACCAGGCTGCCCGTGACCCGTTAAAGCTTGTTAATAAACGTATTATAATGCATGAAATTGTGTCCTGTCCTCCAGAATCTGTATCGATTGGTTGATTGGTTTTGGTGCCGACCACAGCGGTACTTTTCGTTCTTTGCACCGATGTTAAAACTCGACTTTCTGAACTGCGACCTGGAGATGTGTAGATGGTACGTGGAGCTCATAAGGAGGTTTCTGGGTTGTTGCGGCTGATGTATATTTGGGGTGGAGGATCCTGGGAATCAGTGAGTGCAGATGTTCGGACCCACCCTGGACTCCAGCATTTACAGTTCTGCTTCCATCCTGGAGACATGGCCCACTTCTTATACACTGGTGTCAGACAGGAAGGACACGACGGACTGCCAAGAGCTCACACACACACACACGTGTGCACACATAACACATGCCTGCAACACACACATGAAGCAGTATTTCAGCTGCACACACACTGACGGCCGTGAACACATCATGGGTACGAGCGTCACTGCAGCAGACTGCAGCGAGCGCCCGCGACTGCCAACTAAACCGAAATCGGCTCAGCTCTCCCCTGATGATGGAGGAGAAAAAACAGAGAGAGAGAAGATGTGGAGGGAGTGCAGAGGAGTCGGTCAGTGAATCAGAAATGAGAGTCAGAGAACGAGATGCGAGAAAGAGTGATCAGCGAAGTGAACTGAGGAGAGAAAGAGAGCGGAGGATTTGACAGTTACAGAGAGAGAGAGGCCGGGAGAGCAGCGCTGCAGCGAGGGAGGATTCAATCAGAGGACGGGAGACGAACGCGCAGTCGTGGGCTGATATTTACATAAATTAGGACGGTCCAATTAGAAAGAGGATGTTTTTTCATTAACGTTTCTCAAATGAAGAGTTTTTAGGCTCATTGTTAAGCTCATTACACTGCAAATTAAACATATGACTGGAAAAAGACTAAACATTTTTTTATATCTTACTTTACACAAAATATATATATATAAAACTGTTTCCACAAACTTAGTGTCCATATTTAATAAAGGAAGAGAAAAGTGTCTCCATGTTTCAGTCCTGAACGCTGCAACTGAATATTTTTTATGGATTTATCTTTCAACAAACTTCCAAATCAAAACACCTGCTGTGTCTCAGTTCAGGGTCTGCATCCTCTGAAGGACTCGGCCTTTGTGGTCTTTGAAGGCGAGTCCTTCAGAGAGACCTTGTTAACCTCGTCAGCCGTTGTTAAATGTGACGGTCTCGCCTTTGGAGCATTTCCTGATTGTGTCACCAGATGTTTTACCCTTAAGTCACGATTTCTGCCGCCAAGCCCTGCGAAAGTGACGATCTACGCCACGCGATGTCGCCATTTTCTCTCTTTCTTTCTTCTTTTTCGGGCGCACAAAGAATCTTGGGATATGTGAGGCCACGAAGGATCGTAGCGGTGCGTCCTCCAGAAACAGGAGAACAAGGAGCATCTGGAGGAGCCTTCAGACTGGGACAGGCTTCACACGGCGTTGTGATGTAATTGGTCTTCAGATGCTCCTCGGAAGGATGCAGAGCCTGAACTGAGACACAGCAACTGAAAATACACAGAGTCATCTAAGATGGCTGCCAGTGAGGAGCTTCTACGCCCGCCCTGCGGCCTGCGACAGCCAATGAGTGGTTTTAGAACGGTGTGACCCGTTCTTTGCTCCATCGTCTTTCACTTACATGCCAATCATATTTCAAAACCAGTGATATTTAGTTTCAGTGGGTTTTAAAGCTCTGAGTTTGGAAATGATGCAAGTTTATGTTATTTTATGCAATTTTCTGTTTGTAAGGCTGTTTTTCAACTTCAACTTTTTCAATTTATGACTATTTTTATATGCACAAAGTTAGTAAAAAGAAGGAACTCAAGAAAAAAACACGAGTTTATTGCTCCTGTTGCGCTCAAGCCGGGAAATACTGAGGTCACAAAGGGGCGATTTTATACTTGATTGGTACGTAAAGTAAAGTGACGCTTAAAAAGAGAACCTTAAAGGGATAGTTTGTCTTTTTTTTTTTTTACATAACTTTTTGAACGTAGCTTCTTCTTGACCTGACAGAAGTTCAGCTGTCCGTCCGCCCAACACTTCCTGTGCTGAAGGTCACACATGTCTGCTGAGACGTGCAGAATCAGAAGTGTGGAGTCAGCCTGAGACTGACGGGAGCAAAGAGAAACAGCTTGACTTTGTTGGGAGGCTGCGAAAGCTTTTCGGATGGAGGTCAGGTCAACACAACATCTGACTCTGACACTGAAGACCGGAGCTGCAGCCATTCTCAGACCAACTGTTAAATTAATGTCCAGATATTTTTACAATCAATTCATCAGTTTGAGTAAAAGTTTTTTCTGATTCAAGCTTCTTAACTGTGAATATTTATTTTCTCACAAAACAAACAGGCTATACAGACAAAAACAACTAATTGACAAATGAAATAATGGCTAATTGAAGCCCTGCTGGAGACATTAGTCACATTTCTTAATAATAAACAACACAATCACCTCGTAATGAACATTTCAGAGACACATGGGGACAATATTTACAGGTTTTTAGACTTTTCCTTTGTTCTACAGATTTGTGTACAAGCAAGAGGTACATTTCTTTATTCTCCTCTTTACATACCATAAATCCTGACCAGCATTACACCACAGAGGAACAATCTGCAGAACAATAATCTGTTTGAACGACTGATGTGCCGTCTGATGGTGTGACAATCTACATTCAGGAAGATGAATCCAGCCTCCTTTAAAACCCTGTTGGTGGCATCAGTCTGCTGATGAAGACAGTGTGTGTGTGTGCAGGAGGAAGGACGCGGGTGAGACGGAGACAGTTGTGCTGTAATTAGAACAGTTGCCTTCCCATCATCCCCTCCCGTTCCTCCTCTCGCCCTCGCTCAGCGTTTGGTAATCCTCTGAGGTAACCCGGCGCTGGCTTGGCCTTCTTACCACCCCATTAAAAATACAACACACACACACAGAAACCTGCTGTATTATTGAACAGAACTGTTTTTGTAAAATGATGATGATGTGACAGTGATGCTGATGGTAGTTATTATGTTGGTAAAACTTAAAATAGTGATGAGTGTTTTTTTTCTGCGTGACTAAACTCGGCCGACACGATGAAAACGAGGTTAATTAACGACATCTTGATGTTTCTCATTGTCTGCCCGACGTCAAGAAAACAACAGCGTCGAGATCAGAGAAGGAGCTGAACACAAACAGTCGACAGACGGAGTCAAAACTCGGAGATTAAACTTTTCTTAAAAAGCTTCACTGGCTTGTCACGTTCCAATTATCCTTTCATCAGCAGTCTAAACTCTGCGATTCTCAAAACAGATGGCGTTTTTTTTTTTATTGTTGCAAAATTTCAGTTTCAGTTCGTCTGAGAAACTGAACATTTTTTTTTTCCTTTTTTCAGTGTAACTCATTTGTTTACTTCAAGTCAGTCTCGTACTGACGAGTTAAAATGTGTGTCACATTAATTAGCAGCCAGGAAACAGTCAGACAACAGCTGTCTGTTCCACGTGTGACCTGGATAACAGCTGTAACGACACGTTCCGACAAAATGGATCAGGGTTTTAACCAGAACAGTTGAACCGGATTCAGCAGGAGTCCATTAGTAGAGCTGTCAGAGTTAAAACTGGAAATATGAAACATGTCCGTGAACAGCAGGTCTGTTTGTTGGGGACTATTTTCAGCTGTGGATGGATACAAGTGTGGTGCTCCTGCCGGATGGTGGAGGCTGTATCCATACACAGAACCACCCGGACTGTCGTGGCTCCATCAGAAGTTGCTTCACATCAATGTTTGTGGTCACAAGATTAATAAAACTATTTACAGAACATGTTTTTTTTAAAAACGTGATTGAAAAGCTACTGGATGAGTACAAATACAAATGTCAATAACTTCACTCACTCTCATAAAAAGCGACGTTTCTACAAACCGCAGCAAATCCAGTATTGACATTTGTAGCAAACTGGTTTTACTTACATGCTTCTTGGCTGATATCCACCTCAGTAGGTGGAGGTGACGGTGTTGTTGCAGCCGACAAAGCCGCCAAACGGCTGACTGCAGCTGGAGTCGCACCGCTGGAGATTTTTAAGGTCACCCTCAGACATTTCCAGACATTTTGTGGTGATGAAACCCGTTGTTGTGACCAAAGAACGTCCAAACCGCGACGTTTTCCCAAACCGCTCCTTAAGATGTCGGAGCATCAACTTGGGAGTCCGGTGACTCTGTCCTAAAACCGACCAGAACATCAGAGCAGCGTCCTCGAATTTATCTTTGGTTTTAAAGAAATGCACTCAAATAACATTCGTTAACTTCTCTCAGCTGGCTGGCTTATGACCTCAGCTGCACCAAAACCAGAGACCAGGTTAGAGACTGTCTGCTGAACATAGTGAAGCATGTAGACGCTGAAGAGATAAATATTTCTCTAAAGAAGCTGCTGGAGCTAAAAATTCACACTGGACTAACAGACGGACACAAACAGATGAATGTTAATGTTACTCTGTGTCTCCTGGACGTGTGGTTGTTTGCTAACATATTAGCCATCATAGTTTTAAGTGTGATAATTTGCTAATGTTTACAAAAGCAAATAGCCCCAATAAACAGGAAAGAGAAGAAAGAAGAATTAATGCTGCATTAATCCCGCTGATCGCTCGTGATTCAGTACAACTTGTTCATTTGGAATTCCAAGAAACGCAGATCCAAAGTTTTGTGGGCAGCTTCGTCAAGTTATTACGCTCATTTTCAACAGCACTCGAGTGCTGGGCTTTGGCCGGACCGCACCAGGACTTGGACACTGCTGTTCTTAAGCCATGCCAGTGATGATTTCACTGGAAGCTTTTGGTCCTCTGGCTCGTCACATAACGGCAGCTTTTCATGTATTTATTTATTTAATCACGCTTACAGGGACGGTTGTTTCCTCTGCGCTAACGTCTATGAGGGCTCTGAGGAAAGACAGCAGACGTGTTCAGGCAGAGAAGCTCAGCTGTGTCTCAGTTGTTGGCAGTTTGCCGGCTTTAGAAAGAGAAGAGTGGATGTCTAAAAACTAGACTCTACTATTCAGTTTGTTTGGTGTCGACTGAATGATTTGTTGCTTTGGATTTGAACCCGACACCACCAGGAAACACGAGGAAGGTAGCTGATGGTGTTTCATGTTTCTGCTTCTCGTTGATCAATACATTAATTTCAGCGGCGTGCTTCTCCTCGGTTCTGCGGCTCGTCACCTTGCGTGACCTGCGTGAACTCGCCATACAGCCCGGTGACTCCAGGCTGTGCGCGGTGATCTTGATGTGGGTGTTTTTATGAATATTCTGGCTTCTCTAATCAGCTCCGGCTGCTTCAGCTGCACCTGTGACAGGCAGGCAAATATCAGAAACTCACAAAAGTTGAGTACGCCTCAATATATTTAAGCACTGCAGTGTTTTCAGCTCATTATGTGATGCTAGGCTGCACTCAGGAATATGAAACAGGGCTTAAACTGGCTCTGATTTTCCTGTGTAGACACAGCGAGTCTCAGCAGACATCATTTTGGCACATGCTGTATTTATTGTTCTGTTATCTCACCATCACTATTTCAAACATCCCTCTGGAACAGGTGGAGTACATTTCTACCTCGGTAGTCTCCCCTCGACGCAGCGCACCTCCGAGAAGGATGAGCAGAACAGGAATACAGAAACAAACCCGCCGTGTACGACCAGAACCAAACAGAAGACAGAGTTAGTGACTAGTGGTGGAATATAGTGGAGCGTTTAACCACTAAAGAGACACAGATGTCCCCTCTGAGTTAGCAGAGCCCGAAACAACAACAATGTGAGGCAGCACACCTCCAGGAATGATGTGCAGAACAGGATTCATGCTGCTTTTAGTCGACTGTCTCACCGTGTCTTCAGAAACTAAGAGTTGAAACATAACAAGCAGTCGCCCAGTGATCTCAGCACAGGTAAACTCTCTGCAACGTTACAAAGATTGACATAAACAAACCGTGAAGACCAGCGTCAACCTGGAAACCTGGAAGAACAAGTAGAAGATCACGATCTCTGGTGTCAAATAGTTTCTACTGCTGTAAGATTGTTGGAAGTTTGACCCATGAAGTAACAACAAAGAACCGCCATCAGTCAAATGCGACTTGCGTGCCGAAAATACTACAATACCAGAAAACAAAGCTGTGGTCGTTGGCTTCGTCCACCCCTGCAGTCAAAACATACATTTTCCACCTATAGGGAAGCTCGACACTGAACAGCCGTTCGTCAATAATTCGTTTGTAGTCGGCTCAATAACTTGCTCCTCCCGTGCCGACGTATTGGACCCCCTGCTGTCAGCGGTTCAGGGTGGCTGACCGACACGACACTTTACACTTTGTTTCAAGTGATCTTGTTTAATCTGACCGCTGGATCTTCAGCGCTGCGCTCTCACACGCCTTTTTTCTTTTTTGCAGAATCAAAGCGTGTTGCCATGTGTTTTATTCTTCATGAATGGTTTCCATCTGCTGGCTCTGCCTTCAAGTCCAGATCCCGAATCTAACCGCAGCTCTGCAGCTCCGTCAGAGCGGCCTCTCCATTCCTTTGGTCTTTGCTCGTTGACCAAGTTTTCTTGTTGCCAGATTTGTACATGTTGGGCTCAGGAGAGAGTCGGTGCAGCTCCCTGGTTTTTGCCAGTTCCTGAGGATGTCCTCCTGTTGTGGCTTCAACAATTTAGCACTTCTTCACATATCTAAATATTCTCAAATCTTGTAAGTTATCCATCTTTAACTCTGTGAGGTTAAACACTGCAGGCAGACGTTGTTCTTTCACCAGCGTTCAGGTTCTGACAGGACAAGTAGTCACAAGGCTTGAATATTTTCCAAAGACTTTGAGCTGTGAATAACAATAACTAGACTTTCACCTTTTTTGCCAAAAATCAGAACAAATGAAAATAAACTGCAGCCAAATTTACATTTTCGCCCTGGACTCAGTCACACGTAATTCTGACCATGAAGCTTTTATGAAAGGGGCCCCAGGGCCTCGCAGGAGAGCATGAAAATGAATGAGTGTAACACAACTGTCTCTCTTTTCAAACTCCATGTTTCTCCTGAGCCGACAGAGGAGGGGAGGGACGCTCGGGTTTTACTCTGATCAGAACTCACCAAACTCTCACGGACAGACCCACGCTTGTCTTACGGATCCACCAACACAAACACATGCAGGCTCAGTGTGAAGTTCTTGTGTGTGTGTGTTGTGAGCACATTGTGGGCCCATTAGATGCCCACGAGCTGCCTCTGATTTAAAGCCGGTGGTGAGATCACACGCTGCACTTTGACAAGCATAAGTTGAAAGCCGTGTGTGATAAAGACTCGCACACACTCCCTCAGAAATCTGAGAACTGAGACCAGCTGTATTCCTTCACACACCCTCCACCGAAGGCTTAAACTAATCAATGACTCCGGATACCTTCAGAGATAGTTGTGAGGAAGAGAAGAACAAACACAGATAACTTACACTTCCCTCTCCGCGATCGGCATCGATGTCTCTGTGACTTAATGAAATCAAAGCGGCTGTAACGTTCCACTGCTGTCAAGACAAAATCTGAAAAACAGCTGCGGTTCTTCAGCCTCTCGTGATCTAATACGGGCCGTCCTCCGAGAACAATGAGGATGACAAAGCAAACGGTAATTTGTAGCTTGTGCTCCGGCATCAAATGTGGCATTTCAAAGTGTCTCATTTTTCACTTTGGAGACAAACAAAGACAGACGACAGGCCGCGAGGGCGAAGAAGAGTCAGACTGACTGCCTGCATGCAAACTGGTTCATGTCGAAGTTCCAATTCAGAGTGTGTTTGAGATGTAAAACCCAGAAACGGATGGTGAATTCAACTGAACTTGTTTCCTATATTATGACAAATGCCACAAAAAGCATCTTTATCTTTGGTATCTATCCATTTAAATGCAGATCAGAATGAAAATTGGCCGCGCTGGCAGCGTAGCGTCACTGTTGGTTTTAATGAGCAAAACATCTCAAATAATTTCTAAATTAATGGGGCATTCATGATTATCAAAGGATGCAATCTTTAGATCAACCTTTCCTCGAGCGGTGACCAACTCAACTACCAGAATAAATGTTAGCTACGTTTCTGCAAAACCACAGATAAGTGAAAACTGAGTGTCGCAACTTTGCATTTGTTAAGATTAAATTGTTCATTTCTGCTCTTGTTAGGCTGAGACATGAAAACATCATGGTTTGGCTTAAATCGCCTGTTTTCGGTCGTCACGATCACCGATGGAGCCGGTCCGTGCGATTCTGGTCGCCATCACAAGATTAAATTGTGCAAGATCGACATTACACCAACATTGTACCAATTTCCTTTTTTGGGATATTTCAGTACCAAGTGTTCACGTCTTTGCACTTCAGATTCATGACAATGCTTTTTTATTTTTAAATCCCATTTCAGCTTCTACTTTCACTTTTAGATTTGTGACTAGACTTTAGTTCTTTGGCTTCCAGCAGCTC
>CAEMYA010000021.1:271257-355220 GCA_903131615.1 Diplodus sargus
GAAGTCCCAGTGTGTGTGTGTGTGTGTGTGTGTGTGTGTGTGTGTGTGTGCGCGCAGCAGGGCAGGGCAGGCCCAGGGCCAGCCAGACAGACAGGCTGGGCCAGTATATATTTACCCTGACTGAGGGGAGTGGAAGTGAGGGATTAGTTACAACAACAGGCTGACGGCTCTCTGAGACACACAGCTGAAGGAAAAAGGGGACAAAAAATAGATGGAGGACGAAGCTGAAGGAGCGGAGAGGAAGTGGAGGAGGCCGCTGTGCTGTGTGAGTCTGCCTGCGCTCACAGAGGAATGTGTGCGTCTGAGCGTTGTTGTGTCGTGTGTGGATTACCGAGAGCAGGACTACTTCTCTGGACCAAAGGCAAACACAAATCAAATCTCAGACCTCCTTGAAAAAGGAGAGCAGCTAAAGATGTTTTCAGCTCTCGTGTCTGACTAATCAAAACGCCGGCAGTGAACTACTGTTTGAAACTCACCAAAACTGAAACCTTTAAAGATGTTGCTGATGTTAAACCTAAAATCATCCGGGCTGTGGAGTCTGCAGTCTGCAGCACTGTAAGTTCAAACGTTACCATAGATACCATATAGACTAAAATCATAGAGAAGGGAGGTTTAATAAGCACATACAGCCTGTGTACCGACAGCTAGCACATGCTAAAGCTCTCTCTATATATATATATATATATATATATAACATGCTTACTGGCTGTCCATCACTTTGCCTCGACAGATTTGAACATTTGCTAATATTTTTTCTAGCAATGACAAAGAAAACTTGATCCGCTGATTATGTAAATCTCGTCTGCTTATCACATTTCATCCACACAGACTGTAAGTGATCGTGTAGTCTGCTGCCAGCTGAATAGTTAACACAAGTTGTCTCAAAAGATCACAAAATGGCTGCAAGGTTTTAGGTGATTTTTGGTTTGTGTGTGTGTGAGAACAGGGTTACTGAGTGACACTGAAGAAAACAGCACACAATAAGACAGCCATTAAAGAAAGTGAAGGAAACAGGAGACAGTAAAGAGCCGGGCAGGAAGGCGAAGCCCCCTGAAATCAGCCCGTCGGCCCCTCGTTCGCCCGTCCTGAACACAAATGGAGGTCCTGAGGGAGGAACCAGAACTGTGGAGAGGGCCAATTGGCCTCTGCGACCCTGTAAGTGAGAGATGGATAATGTGGGGGCCAAAGGGCCTCCGGGCCTCGCCGGTGTACTGTTCCCCCCTCGCAACACACACACACACACACACACACTCAGAGCACGTGCACTCACAGGTGTGTGCACACAGGCGTGAAGGCACACATACAGTATCATATACACAATCATAAACAAGCACATAATGCATGTAGTCAGGTATACACACACACGGGGCTCAGTGTAAATGGCTGCGACAGTGTTTGTTGGTGTTCCTGATGAGGAAACTGAAGTCCGGACCCCCCCTCCTCTCTGCTCACAGACTGGTTTTTCCTTTTTGTCCTCGTTAGCGAAGAATGCGTGCGGCGGGTTTGGCGGGGGGGCACAGACGGTGAAGGATGCCAGGCGACTAAGCTTTTCCGTTTTCACTTTTAGACCTATGACTGTGTTTGTTGACATTACATGGGAGTTGTTGGGGGGGCGGTTCTCTCCGAGTTATTACAGGCTGCTTGGGACCTGATAAATTAGAACGAGTCCAAGTTTTTTTATTTTTTTGTTATTTTGGAGGGGGGCGGGGGGAGTCAGTGGGCAGGCGGCCATTTTGCTGCTGGTCTTTCTGCAGCGTCATGATTTCCACATCCTGGAACCGTCTGCTGCTTCCTTTGACAACATAATCACATCGGAGTGTCTTCAACAAGGAGGCTGGACGAAAACAAAACGTTTAAGATTTGACAGCAGTGTGTGGAGACTTCCTCCATCACAGCACAAGTTGTTTAGCCTTTTCGTCAGGGTTTACTTATGATATTATCAAGTAATATCAGTCAGTGCAGGACAGAAACATGTAGGTTGAAGCTACAAAGTGCAGCTTGTCAGCAAAACATCAACATTTATAGTATTTCTATCATGATTGAACCAACACGCAATGATGAAAATAGAAATATATTTTGTTTCACATTTTTTATGCAGTACTTTCCATTAAAAATGTAACTAATTAACAACGTTAATTAACATTTTATATGTACATTCTTCTACACTTCCTCACGTTCCCGACACTTTAAGGTAATTATATTCTTTATATCTGATTTGTTCCGCTCTAAAAGTCTGGATTCTTGGATTCTTTAATCTAATAAACAGTAGGTTTGTAAATACATGATGAGCTGTGATTGCCGGTTTCATATCACAGCTGGAAGCACAAAATTATGATTTCAGTTTTGCATTTTTTCCATGCATTTCTAATTTTTTTAACGAGTCTGGTGAGGAGCAGTTGCTAAATAAGGAACTTTTACTGAGCAGACTTGTTATTCGTCCACGTCAACAGTTAAATAAGATATTAATTATAATTCATAGACTAGTTTTTGAATATTTTTCATCAAATTCAACCAGGACTGGCCCCAAAATTAAGTATGATTTTGCAATTTAAATGATTAACAAGGATGAGATGCAATCAATACTGATAATCAAACGGGGTCTTTACGTTAATTGGGGTGTTGATGTATGGAATACATTAGACGCAGGAAATAAATATGTATATATTTTCATTCTAATTAAAGATGCAGTTTGTGAGATTTTTAAGCAGTGAAGCATCTCAAAAGTGTTATCAAGACTCAAGAGGAATAACTAAGTGCAGCCTCTCTGTGAAGCGCCCATCACAGAACACTGACTGGTTCTGGTAAAGGACTTTAAAATCCGTTTTTTTAGGTCACAGAAAAAAAAAAAAGATGCATCTTGAAGCTCATAACGTCTTGTTTGGTGGTGGTTACATAAGTCGTGTATGGTGAGTGTTTGTTTGCCTGCAGATGATCAACAATGTCAGACGCATCATGTCAGAAGGAACCGGACCACTCGAGGTTGTGACCGCCTGCTGCACCAGAGAAGTTCTGCTCGTTTGATGCAGATTCAGATGCAGATCCTGAACCCCGCCGGCCCCTCCAGAACCGACGCTGCCATTTGATCATGTGCAGCCGTCGGCACTCCAAGCTGTTTGTGAAAAGTTGCTCCATGAGGCATTTTTTATTTTTTTTGTGTCATTATATCGCGAGCTAATGTCGACACTCTGCCGCCTTGAGTGGGAGTGATGTAACAGTGATTCTCTCAGCTCAGCAGAAAGTTCTGGGTTTTATTTGTTGAGATTCTGAGATTTGTCTGGTGAAATCTGTAGAACACTCTCAAAGCCTGTTGTGGAGTAGATGACTGGTGGACTGGACAGCTCTGAACACTGGTGGACTCTTGGAATAAGCCCATTAAAAGGGGATTTTCAAACCAGGGCCCTACGTTAACATACTTTGGTGTTTAATTGACATATCGCTACAAAGGTTTTGGGTCCAGTAGAGTTCTGCAGCTCTCAGCGACAGCTGACTGACAGGCTGAGGTTGTTGATTGAAGTGTCCGTCAAACATTACAAAGAGGATCCCGACAGAGATAGAACTGTTTAAAATTAAAAAGAGAAGAAAAATCCTTCATGTTTAACCACAAACAGCCACTATGACGCTTCTCACCAAATCCACCAGACTCCATTTACAGAAACAGTTGTTTTTATCATCGTAAAACACGCTTCATTTAAACTCAACAAAAACCCGATCCTGGTCCGTCTTCTCCTTTGATCCGACAAACACCAGCTCTGGTTTGGCTGAGGCGAACCCTGAATTCTCAAGTTGTTCATGTAAGGAACCTTTAATTTGTTCGGTGTGAAAATATTCTGGCGCTACAGGCGGTTTTCCCCTGCTGCTTCTCGGAGGGGAGCAAACCCTCTTTTCTGAGAGCTTCACACCTCATACGGGGAATTAAGGGTTTGTTGTTGACCAAACCAGAGTTTGGCACGGTTTCTGCCTGAAGCTATCAATAGGAACCATTCCAAATCTGTTTGCATCTGTTCATCATATACACACAAACATGTGTACCAGATTTCATCTTTAGGTCCGTATGTCTGCAGCTGTGGGGATGTCTGGACATTTGGTTTCAGACTTTCTCTTCATCGTGGAAAGTCATAACTCGCAGCAGCTGGTAGTCCAGCCCAGTGTCCAGGATTCACATGATACTGTTGTTTTAGTGGCGACACAAGCTGGATGCTTTCCACGGGAAGTCGGACCATCTACAGCCGCTCTTGTGGTGAATTAAACCGGGCGTTTCTCATGTGAAGGCGGATCATCTCTAAGACTATTAGTGGCAATGAAAACCTAAACTCATGCGGATCATAAGCTCAGTGTCGTAGCAAGTAAGAAACAAACGTAAAGTTAATTTTCCAACCTTTATTCTGTCCTGAGACATCAGCTTTCCCAAAATCACACACAGACTTCAGCTGCAAGCTGCCCGTGAGGCTGCGGGAGCTCAAGTGATGTTTTATTTTTAGCGTGTGCCCACAAAACTGATGCTCTGTACAAATTCCAATGTGAACTCACATCCGCTGGAGAAACACCAATATAGGAGCTGCTGTCACTGGACAAACATAAATATAATCTTTAGACGATGAAGTTTACTCCCATCTTTTAACCCGTAGGAGTCGACGATCACGCCGGAGTGATCAAATCACGTGACTGATTTTAAATGACGTAGCAGCAAGACGGAGCCTCTGTGGGTCTCAGTCTCAGTCAGGCTTTTCTCGCAAGTACGAAGTGTTTGCAAGCAAAAGAACACGTTCCTATTGGTGGAAAAAGGCACCACGCCAACCAATCACAAAATTATATGGCAAACCACATGATTTGGTTGCTGAGGGACAGGGGGAAGCTGTGGGAGGGACGGCGGCGGAAGAGTGACAGCAACATTGATGGAGATAGAGACAACGATAGTGACAGCGAGTTTTGAGAATTGAGAGATTTGTGACAGAGTGTTTAGAGTGTATAGCTAGTGTGCTATGTAGTGTTTGGTGTTGTGTGTTTAGTGGAGTTGTTTTTTTTGTTTAATGAGTCAAAACAATGAGGAGAAGCTGAATATGGAACAGGCAGGAAGCAGCTGAGGGACGACTGACTCTGAGGCATTTCCTGCATTTAAATGTAAATAGTTACATATAACTTTGTACATTTCAAAAACGTATGCACAATATTAGCCAACAACAATTTGTATGTGGATTCTAAGCAATAAAATTGGTTCGTTAAACATGTTTGTGGTTTCACAGTAAAAAAAACTAACTTTTTCCTACTCTGATTTTTTTTTTGTGATTTTAGGTCCATTCTGTTAATACAGTGTGTCAAAATGAAAAAATAACTGTAAACTCACACGTGAGGTTGTGCTGAAAATAATGACACCAAACAAGGCAAGATAAATAGTTTTTAAGGTAAAATCAAAAACGGCCAATTACACCCCGGACTCCAGAGGGTCAAACAGTGAACTATTCAACATCATGAACAGTTTGAGCTGGTCTGCGGTTGCCTGATGGTGCAGGTTAATGTTCCCCCTCCTGATCTGAGGTCAGTATCCATCACAGCAGCGTCCCGTCCTCACAGAGGTGGATGCTGGTTATCTGCAGCTGCAGCCGCTCGTTCATCAGTCCGTCAGCAGCTAATTCTGCCTAACCGTTCTGCAGGCTGTCCGTGTGGCTCTCGTTATGCTGTATCGTGGAATGTGAAAGATTCGCTCATCGCAGAGATTAGACGTATGTGAATGTGCGTGTAAACAGGACTTTGCGCGCACCACACGGTTAGGAAATGGTTTCCTGCTGCACTGACAGTAATCTGCTGCTGCCAGCGCCGACCGCCGGGGCGACGCCTGATTGTTCCGGACGATGCAAACTATCAAAACATTATGTCACGTCTACACGCGTACATGCATATGGTTTTACACACTGTCCAGTGTGTCCACACTGTGCAGCTTGCATACCTGTCTCCAGCGCACTTCCCTTCCCACATTAATCTCTGCTTTAGATCCCAACATCTTTTCTCCAGACTCATCTATTTCAACAAATCATTTTTTAAACTCCGTCTTCGCACATTCTCGTGCCAGCGACGAGCCAGTGGTAATAAATATTCCCCCGCTTCGCGTCGCAGCAGTCGGGGGAGATTCTCAGAAATCCCCCTCTCGCAGTCATACTTGGAACACAGTAGCTACAATAACATCACGGCGTAATTAAAACGCCTTCGGGTAATTTAAGAGTCGGGCGCGGGTTTGGGACCTTGTCAGGTGATGTGCTGATGCTCTGCAGTTGTGTTGGTAATCGCTCAGGGCTGTTTGTGAACCGACACGCTCGAGGGTGAGTCGCACTGCACGAAGGCATGCTTCATACCTCACGATCACACGGAGGGTGTGATCGTGAGGTATGAAGCATGCCTCCGTGCGTGTCTTGATGCTAATTGGCAGAAGATTGAAGATGGGAGTGAGGACGTCAAAGCTCCCGAAGAGGCTGGTCGAACGTTGAGACACTAATCCTTTAAGTGGATCTCACACAACAAAAAGGTAACAACACTATTTTCTTTTCACTTCAAAGTTTTAGTTCACATGTGAAAATGCCAAGAAGTCAGTTTGTAGAAAATCTGACCTGCACCTGACAAAATAGTCAAAAACATTCGAATGCCTGCAGCTGTGACACTTTCATTCATATGTGAACAAAAACGTGAAAAATATTCAATTCACATGTGACAAGTTTAATAATAATGTTAGTTTACACGTGAAAACAGTCGATCACACATGAAAATCATCAGCACACAATTGTATTGATGGTTTTCATGTGGACATTTGAATCTGCACGTGAAAAAAAAAGCTAGTCGCAAATATATTATTGCATGTAATTTTCTCGTGGAAGGAAAATAATGTCTCTGACGTATTAAAAATTAAGATTTAACATGAACTGAAATGTCTTTGGGATTACCTTTGTTCTTTTCAAACACTCTTACTCTTTATCTTACTTTAACATATCAAAAATAGTCAATAATCACACCAGTTTTATATATAAAAAAATAATTATTTACTTTGAAAAATTAAATTCAAGGATTAAATATTACTTTCAATGGTCTTATCAAAAACTTTGCAACTCACAATATCAAATGCATTCACCAACACATTTTAAAACACATGGGCCCAAAGAAACTAAAATTGCCGGCAATAAAACCGCCTAAATGAAAATACCCAGTTCAAGTTGCAGGCCTGAAGGTAACTCCTGTACTGCAGCCTTAAAGAAAATGGCGGCTTCACCATGAAGGCAAAAACAAACACTGGTACCGTCACTCAATGGCGTCAGCCTCCCGCGCTCAGGATCCAGGTAGCCAGAAACAGGAGGAGAGATGAGGAGGAGACTCACACCGCTGACGATATCGACCCAGTCCACCACTCGGCACCGCTGTCCGGGTCCGTCCGGGTCTCTGTGTCTGTCGTCGGTCTCACAGCTCCACACCGGCTCTACTCATCAAGTTTGCTCGTCGCTAGCTTGGTAGCAAAGTCCGTGCAGCACCGCTAGCCGCTAGCTCAACAGCTAACTCAAACTCCTTAATGTCTTCTTGTGCTGAGTAGTCCACTCAGACATAATAACTCTACCACCGTTCAAGTTTTAAAAAGAGTTCTGGTCGAACATCTTCACTCAAACTTGCACAGACATAAACTAAAAGTTAATCTTTTTTACTTTACAGCAGACAACCTGCATCACTCGGCTTCCTCCGCTCGTAACTCTCTCTCTCACTTCCTGATTCTCCCGTTCGCCCCGCCCCTTGGTCATTTGACCACAACTGGGATTGGTCCAGGAATGAGAAAGGTCCTGACATAACATAAAATCACCAAAGGTCCAAGAAGGACAAATTCAGAAAACATTTGTACAACTCTTCCTTTCCTATTCTTACATGAACATTCAAAGCATTTCAACATATTATAACACAACCAACAATTAACATTTTAAATTGCTGTATTTTATGAAACCTTTGAACATTACCCAGTATGAATTCCTCTCATTGAGCAATATTTTAACTTCACTGCTGATCAATGAGTTTTAACATTTTTAATCATAATATTTACATGCTTTGATTATTAAAGGATACTACAAGCATCACTTATGAACTTGTGCTTTTAACCGGGTTACATGAACATAGTTTGAATGTATGAAGTTCTCGTGTGGAAGAAGACACGCACGTGTTGATTATTCAGCTCACATGTGAAATTGTGATTTCCTCGCATGTAAAGGAAAAATGTGACATTTTTCATAATGAAAGACGAGAAAAACAAAAACGCTGCTGTGTCTGAAAAAAATATCTATAACCATAAACTTGCTGAGAATGTGTTTGAAGAATCACACATTGACCTTTAAACTGTAATTTTATGTATTTTCCAAGAATGAAGCATAATGTGAGACCAAAAGAATGTTTGCTTCTATAATCAGGGTCAATTTAATCCATATGAAGAATTACATTCCTCAAAGGCAGCTGCTGAGGATTAAAATCTATATTTAATGTCTCATGAACACATTACAAACACTCTCACAGTGAGTTCAGTGTACAGTAAACGCTTTACCAACCCAACATGTGTCTGTTTGACGTCCTGGGAATGAGACTCAACAATCAACTGTCTTTGTGGTGCGTTCAGGAACAGCTGGGACAAATCCTAATGATTCTACCTTTAACTTTAATAGTCTTTGAATTCTATTAATATGACGTGAGACGAGTACTTCTACGTACTGGACAGTGCAGTAAGGAGATCAGAGGTGTCAAACACATCCTTTACTTTAGGGTATAAAATGTCCCAATAATTGTATGTTACAGTCTAAGATAATACTGATGTAAGCTTTTATTTCGCTTCCTGTTACGGTGTTTGAACAATGTGCTGCTGCCCACAAACCTCCACAGTAACTGACACACTGACACGCGGAAACACTGATACAATGAAGCCTAACCGGTCACGGACGGAGTCAACAATTTGTAAGCAAGCCGACACTTTTATTTACAGACTACAAAGCGGTGAAATCAAAAGTGAACACGGTTGAAGTTTAACCGCGAAGCTCTGTTGACTGTTTCCTGTTTGTCCTGAGTTTGTGGTTATTTCTTCTTCCTGTGACTGTTTACTGTTTGTCACTGTAACTCAGTGATTAAAGTGAATCGTGCAAACGCATAATTACGATGAAAGAAGCACTTTTAAGATTTACCGTATTTTCGTTTTCAGGTCAAACTCATTTTCAGTGGGAGTGTTTTTTACTCTCCTCCAGGTTACGTCACATTCTGAGATCGACACTTCTCCACTGGCAGGATGGTGGCTAGTCAAACAAGCTACTGCTAATGTGAGTTGTTCAAAAACCTTTTTAGTAACTCTGTGTACACAAACAATGTTCTCAATACTTGTGTTCATGTGTAGAGACCCTGGTGATACTACGAGCAAAGTTTCATGTTGTGTCGAGCCTTCTTACTGTTTTTAAAAAAGCGATTTTGATGCTATCGCTAAAGTAGCACCCCATTGAAAATGAGTTTGACCTGAAAACGAAAATACGGTAAATCTTACAAGTGCCTCTTTCATCGTCATTCTGCTTTTCCAAGGTGATGAATGAACTTTAATAGAAACCTCAAGTAATAATAAGTCACACTTCTGCCTCCGCAGTCACTTTCTATCATCAGACAAACGCTACATACTTGTCTGTCATGTGGAGGACAGAAACCATGTCGTCCTCGCTGTCGCGCCGCCTTCCTGCCCTCCTGCTTCGTCTCGTCATCGCACCTCATTCATCCCTGATCCCTGAGGGGTCAAGGTGCGACCCTGGGGTCAAAGGTCATCCTTTCAGCCTTCACTAAGCGGCTGGTGATGTATTGTTCCCATCAAAGTGAGACTCCAAAAGCCATGACAAGTTAAAAAAACAAAACGCTGGAATCTGGAGTGATTAAATGCGTGTGTGCGTTCAGAGGACAGGAGTTTTTCCTCTTTTTATTTTTTTTGTTGGCATGGAGGTTGCCATGGAGACTTAAAGGGACGTAAGGTTGATTTTGCGGTGTGCCGTGCCCGTAACTAATGACGTGCCGCGAGCGTTATTCCCCAATATAGACACAGCCAGGAATAATATCGCAGAGCTTTTTTCTCAAATGAAATCTCGGGCTCAAAGAAGACACCCGGGGCTGAAACCGTATGTGCATGTTTCTCCAGCGTATTACGGCTGGATTTTCATGCAGTCCGCTCACAACAGACACGGGCATACAGCAAACACGCGCATATGTACTTTTATCTCCGACGCTATTCTCTCCAAAACCCCGCCGTGGAAACTTAATTAATCTGATAATGCTAATTCCCTGCTCGGCTTTTGGAGCGCGAGGACTCAACGCTGCTCTTCTTCCATTCTGCCAAACCTGTTGGGTGACTCGCTCCGTCTCTTCCCGGCATTCTCTTAAACGTTTTCTTCTGTGCAAGGACGCAGTGACTCACACAAAGCGCAGTTAAAGGCTTATCGTGATTGATTGATAAAGAGACAGACAGAGCAGAGCAGAGAGCTTGGCAATCATTTCCATTAATTAAAAATCAGAAATGCATGATTGCTCTCCGCTCTATCAGGAGGCTTTACCCTTCTCCCCGGGATGGTATGAGCTGGAAAAACCTCCTCCCCCGCTGTCTCCCACCTCCTCCTCTCCCCTCGCTGTCTCCCACCTCCTCCCCTGCACCCAACTCCCAAACTACCAGTGCTAAAAGGAGAAATATTGATAGTAATCCAGTGGATTACTCACATTTGGACCATAATTTTAAGATTGGATTAAGCCACGTTCAAACTTCTAGTTTCATGTTGTTGACAGTCTCCTTTTTTTTCACTCCATAAATCAGAAAATCATCATTTTTTGGGAGGTTTTTCTATGTTTGATGTTGTATAAATCAGGTGGTGACATCGTTCCGACATCTCCAAAGCAGCACAAGATGAATCTGACGGGTCGTGAGATGATTAATGGAAGACACAGTGCTGGCTCCATTTCTTTTTTTTTTTATTTTCTGTTATGTTTTTGTGAAATATTGAATCATTTGACCTCTTTGGTTCCCTCAGCAATTCATTAACTGAAATCACTGGAAAGTTTGGACAGTTGAAACTTGACGAGAAGACACTGCTTTTTTTATTAGGGGTCAGAAACGTTGGGACAATTTGGTTTAATCTTAAAAAATTTACTGATATATTTTTTTCCGTGTCGGCCTTCCATCCCTCTCTACTAACAGGCAGATCGACCGCTGGCCCGGTTCGGACCCAGACGCCATCCTATCCAGTCCCTGACCTGTAATGTGAAGAATGATAAATCACTGACAACATTTACAGAAACATTTGAGTGTTTCTATTTTAACTGCTGCTGCTTTTCAAGGCTTAAACGGCCCGCGTGGCCCAGAAATCTCACAGTATGTTTTTATTCGCCTAGAATAACAGAACTCCAGACAGAAAATCACAGTATTTACCCCTCAGATGCAGCAGAGTTGAATTACTATAAAAAGGAAATACTCACTTAAAGTACAAGTACATGTGTATATATCCTCACTGCTACTATTTCCTCCCACTGCAGGCTGCTCTCTCCTCTCCTCCTCGCTTTGCCTCCTCAGCTTTGAAGTTCTAAAAATTGGCTTCAGTTATGGGAAAGGTCTTTTTTTCAGGTTGCCCAATTTCCCCTCCACATTTTCTGTGGTGTAAAATGCTTCAGGTTAAGTTCTGGTGAGGTTCCTGGCTGCAGGTGAGGTTTGGCCTCCCCTTCCTTCTCGCCTCCTCTCTCTGCACACCTCCTGCCAGCGGACGAGTCAGCAGAGGGCATGAAGTTGGAATGACGGGACGGAGAGATGAAAGAAGGCCGAGGTTCATTGTTTGCATGTGGGCGCTGGACCGGGCGCTGATGTGCGCTCTGTCTTCAGTCGGCTCCTGAGAGCACAGCGGCGCTGGATCGTCTCAAAGCCCTGCAGCTTTCAGACAGCGCGCGCATTTCCAGAGTAAAGTACAAAGGTGAGGCATCAGCGCTGCCCGAAAAGGCCTGCGGCAAATCAAAAGTGGCGAGTGGAAAAGAGCTGAAATGTTGAGAGTAATAAGAGGCGTCGCTGCTTTATTAGTCTGGATCGTGGCAGGAGAAATGAGAGAGCAGGAGAAACGCAACAAATCAAATTCAAAGCTGCGGAAATGAGGGTACATGCGATGTGAGATACACCAGAACCCCCCTCCTCTCTGCTCAACCACCATGCACATCGCGCTGCCATGGAATGTGCTCCTAATTTCTTTGGCACCTGAACGGTGGAGAAACCTTTTAAGAGGGAAACTGGAACCGTACTGAAGTGGTCTTGGCAGCGTGTAGTCGGATTTTTGTTAGTTACGTTGTGTTTTTCTTGCTAGATGTGGGCTATTATCTGTAACGTATCCGACCCTCATGAATTTCACAGCTGGGGAGGTTTGAAAAAACGTGCACACACACGTACACTCACACATTCATACAGGAGAGACCTGAGGAAGAAACAGTAGCTGCAGATGAGTGTTTGTTTATCACCTGTTTGAAACACCGGGGGGGCGGAGCCAGCGAGCAGGACGACTCAGGTGAAGTCGGGCGTGTTGTCAGTCACACTGAACGACTCCAGAGCGTTTAAAATGTTTTTCAGCGACTGATGGAGGTTGTGGCGGAGAGATGTGCTCATCTGGTGCGCAGAGAAAACCAGCCCAGATGTTTTATTTTGGTGCAGCTGCGGCTTCTTTTTTGTTTGTTTCATATTTTCTGACATATAAAGTATTCGTTCGGCTGATTTATGTGACATAACTAACATTCATCCAGCCGCCGCCTCCGTCGACAGTCTGTCATTCCGCTGCACAGTTCACCTCACGCGAACTCTAATGTGACAGCCGGCTGACAGCTAATCAAAACAGCATTAGCTGCTTTTTAAAAAATCATATTCCATAACAATACCTTCAGTCTGACCTGTGCTGCTGTGCTACTTTATAAACGCAGAGAGTTTCATAAGAGAAGCATTAATAAATCAGAAGTCACGCACACATTAGACACTTTCAGTCTTTTCTCGACTGTTACGCTATAAAGAAAATCATGCTGCTGAGTTAAAGTTGAAGTGAAAATTGGCTCCAAATGACATAAAATGTAGATTAATCTCGCTTTTAATTTTAACTCAGGCAGCAAGTATCTAAATACATAATATCACGAGGTGAAAGTTCGCAAGTAAGTGAAGAGGTGGGACTCATTTATGATAATAAGAGAGATTTAATTAATTCATTTTAAATATATAAGTATAAGTTCTTTTGGGCCCGTGTGTGTCCTGTGATACTGATTGTGGCCACTAGGATAAAATCTCCTCGACTCATTAGTTACACTAAGATCCTCAGACAGACGGCACTTTGTTTTGCGTGCATCATCTCTTGTGGTCCGTCTGCAATCAAATGTTTTCCTGAAAACCTAACCAGCTGCAACAAACATCAAAGTGTCGCTGGTTCACTGCGACAGCCGTGTTTTTGGATCGATCACTTAGGGACGAGGATGTGTCGTGTAATTAAGCAAAAGTTGGCTTTAAAAAAACAAAACAGAAGCAGAGACAATGCAGCTGAACCTGTGTCAAACTGAGGCGAAGATAAATGAGCTCAAGATTAAAACACGAGTAAAATCTCTGACTGTCCAGAGATACATTATTGAAGATGCTAAGATAAGACCATGAGGACGGTACTGGTCGGGTTATGCACAAACAGAACTAGAAGGTAAAAAAAGAGGGTGAGATTGCAAAATCCGACTTCAGCTCCTTTCGGAAGAGATTTGTAGCGTTGAGGTTTTGTCTCGTGAACTTCCTGTTTTATTTTGAAAGCCCAGGCCTGACAGTCGTAGCCTTCGGTGCTTTCTAACCTCCGCATAACCGACCAATCATGATGCGAGATGGGTATTAATATCGGGTTGCCAGTCTCGGAAAACAAGCGGTTCTGATGGAGTTTACGTGCAGGGGCTATGCTTGTTGAACGGGATGCTAGCTAGCCAACAAAAGAACACGGAGCGTAAAGTTAAGTGTTGTTTCTAAACTGTTTTCGCGTCTCACACTGGAACAATAATTCTCTGTGATAACTTCTTCTGTGTTGAACAGCACTCGGAAACAGAAAACAACAATGGAAGCTATTCAGTCACTGTTGACAGGTTTCTTTTGGAACAATTCTCCTTTTGTGTGCGGCGTGTTTTTCTTACCATCTTCCTCATATCTAAAACCGCAGCATCCATTATCAGTTTCACTTCAACCGCCAGTCAAAACAAGCTGCTTCTGTTCTATAAGATCATTTTTGTGTTCTCATATCTGAAGCGAGGCTAACGCACACGCTAGCCGCTGCGCTACATCTCCTCTGTGACCTGGTGTTGAACTGAACTTAATTACCTCGCCTGTATGGATCTGTCTGTATTCAAGTTAAAAAAAGGAGATAATTAGGACACAACAAGGGAATGAAAACTCACTTGTTTATTCAGAGCCATTTAAAGATTCATCTCGTGAGTCAGATGGGAAAAAAAAAGAAAAAAGAAAAACCTCAAAACACGTCCTTGGATACGAACTGTGCAGCCGTCTGCTGTTAGCGTAGCTCCTTGATCCGGCAGACAGCCTTGTTGTTTGCATGGGAAAGTGTGGATTACTTTTATGTTTTTACTAGTTCAATTTAGACAAAGACAGGAAAGGCTGCGCTCTCACACTCCAGGCATGAGAAAGAAACAGAGAAGAGACACACACACAAAAAAAGAAAAATGCCCCTGAGGTTAGCGCCGGGATTCTTATGGCTTCAATCATGCACACCATAATTGGTTCAAACTGAGGAGCAATCATTTTACACTTTCAGTCAAATGTGTCTTTGAACATGAAGGCGTGTGCTGACGTGAGTGCATTCTTCCCTTTCTGTTTGCTCTGCGTGTGGAAAGTCCCCCGGCTTAAAGAAAAATAACACAATATCTTCAACACGGTGTCATTAAGCTCGTCTGACACACCAGATAAGGGCTGAACCTGGATCTGCTTCTCACAGGTGAGTCTGTGTTGTTACCTGTTCCATAGAAACGTGCAAAGAGAAAATAGTGTGACGATGTTCCCCCTCCTCCCGCCGCAGACATGGAAACACAAAACACATCGCAGCTTTTCATTTCTCTCAGCCATTCGTGAAAGACATGAGCCGCCGAGCTCTCCGTGGCTCCGGTTGGCCCGGGCCCGGTCCAGCCTCCTCCACCTGACAGCTCCTCTCTTTCCACTCCAGCGTCGCTGAATGTTATCTGCACAGCTGCGTTAGCCTCCGTCCTCCGTCTCCAGCCTCCATGCGTGAAGCTCACGTGCGTCTTAAAACCGTGAAAAAGCCGAGAGGGGGAACAATAGCATCTTCTGTCCGCGTTCCCTGTTATCTGTCCTTCACTCCTTTATTGAAAAAGGGCTTACTTCATTTTCTATTAATTACACCAAAACAATGATTTTAGCCGAAGATGGGCTCCGCCGGCGATTCTGGAGCCACTTAAAGCGTTCTTTAATCTCGGTTATGAAGCGGGAACAATGAAGCTGTTGTGCTGCGGCGGAAGAAAAAAAAAAAACAGCATTTAAATGACACTGAGATAATACGCCAGCATTGACTCGCACCGATATCTGCGATCTTGAATAAGCGAACTGAGTCTTTGTTATGAATAAGGCAATAATCCATTGTGTGAGTGGATCAGTGGATGTGTGTGTGTGTGTGTGTGTGTGTGTGTGCGAGCGAGTGTTCATGATTTGTAAATGTGGCGTTGCATTGAAACTACCTTATTATCCTCAACAGGGGTGTTGAGCATTGTGCTTAATCCTTGTAACAGGAACTTTGCCTTTCAACTATTTAGTTCCCCCTCTTTACACCCGAGGCCAGAACTCGGATCAGCACCAGCCGGCTGTAAAGTCCTGAATCCACACTTTTGATTAAAAGCCTGTAAACGACAGCAGGTTGCTCTCAAATGTGATATAAAAAAAGAAAGTAAACATGGTTTTAATTTGCTGATCTGAGCAGGAGAAACAGAACTTTGTCGTACGGCACCGTCAGATAATCAGCGTTAATTTAAGTGGCTGAGTGCTGAAGTGAAAACGCTCGTGGACGCTGACGCCCGTCAAAGTAAATTTAGGTGTGAGCAGCTGCCAGCGATAACAGCTTTCTGAGACAAACAAGCCTCCAATCAACACTTAAATTACAGGATGATAACTCTAAACTCTCTTTATTAACGCCTTTAAAAATCACTGTGACTCTGTAATTGAGATTGTTGTAGTTTCTTTTAATTTCTAAACTTAACTGAACTCCTCAGCCGGCTACAACCCTCCTGTGTGTCGGCCATCAGGACAGTTTTACTCTTTATAAATGCTGAAACAAGCTAACGCAAAATATATTTGCTACTCTGAAAGTGAGTACTCTGTTAGCTTGTCGTTAGCTCAGTTAGCAGTGCAGCTAGCTGGACAACCACTCTGCTGTCTGACTAATCTGAGTAAATTCAGCGGAGTTTCCCTTTAATCTCACTGAGAGGTTCGTATTTAATTCTCTCTGCACAGAAAGCCTGATAAATCTCCACAATGCTGCGAAACAGAGACGTAATATAATAAAAGAAAAACATTTTGCAGCTGCAGTCTGGCTGCGTCTCAGTGCCACCACACGTCTCTGCGGCTGTTGACTCACGGCCGTTTTACAAGTTGTGATATTTGTGTTGTGACTAATCTGCTTAAAGCTTTATAATGAAATTAGCCCGCGGTCGCACTGCCCAGCTTTTTTATTTGCATACATCAAGCTGAGCAGTGACCGAAAATGCTCCGATCCGGGCACGGAACGGGAACGTTACGTAACGGAGAACGTGTGGTAAACTTCCCCCTCCGCTCGGTGGGAAAATGTTAATTCAAGCAAACTTAATGAAAGCCTGATCTGCGAGATGAGACAGAGGAATATTACGACTCTCACTTTTTGTCGATGTGAGCAGCGGATGGTGAATATTACAGATGTTCACATCCGTTAACCTCCGAGCGGCTCGCTGCAGGTCTTTACTCCCGTCAGTCTGACAACAGTAAACAGTGAGTCATGCTTTTCTCCGGGCCTGATTCACAGCTGTGTGTTCACAAGCTTCCAGCAGCTCCAAAACACCATAAACACACACTTTTACAAGGCGATGTGTGTGTACTGCCGCGGCTTAGCAGTCAGTAAAGTTTCCAACACTTGTAGAAAGATGAAGGTGGGCACGGTGACGAGCCTCCACCCTCCCCCGCCCGGTGACACTCAGGTATACATTAGGAATACTACACCTCCCTTTTAGATAGAAAAGGTGGCACATTTGCAGCCAGGTAAAGGCTGCAATGTGCCATCTTGTCTTTCTAAAATGGAGGTGTAATATTCCTTCTTTTCCAAAAAGCTCCCACTGGGGTAGGCGTAAAAATGTGACATGATGTGAAGCATGAAGTTGAGCATGAACAGTGAAGCAGGTCAAATTTGTCTTCAAAATAAGAGCTTTACATTGCACCCCATTGGAGTTTAGAACTGGGTTCTTAGCGGGGGGGTTTTAATTTGAAAGTAGCGACAACAAGCGGACAACGAAGACAGCTACAGAGACCGAGGAGACGCTGCATCTCCTGGATCTCAGCGGCTGTCCAGTTCCTCATCTTGACGTCTGCAGATGAAGTGATGGACTGACTGCTGTGATCAGCTGTTTCCTGGTTTTTAGACTCCCCGGCTGTGGGTCGCACAACAGTGCACGTCATCGACACCTCCGCCCAGCTCACACAATCAGATTGTCGTACAAAACAGACCCCCACTATACCACCCTCTGTATAAATCAGGGGACCTAGTGGCAAAAAGGATTGCCAACTTGGTGGCTTGCTGCCCAGTAATAAACAGTCCCCACCTGTTTCAGGTGGCGTTCCTTGAACATATATAAGTATTGCGTGGCTTCGACACTGTTATCAAAAGGTATCTGGGCGGGGCCGACGTCAGTAGCTGCAGGGAGCGTTAACATCTCCAGAGATTAAAGTCAAACTGTGCACGACTACACCCGGTGAATGTTAGTGGGAATGAGGGGGGAGCGCGGCAGACGGCACGGCTACGTCGCCTCTATCACACTCGGTGGTTTGCTGGTGTTCGGTCTCAGAGGAGGAGAGAAACACTCCCTCCGCTCGGCTTCTCCAACAACCTGCGGCGCGTCAGAAGCTTCAGCGGTGTGAAGACGCTCGTTCTTTGTGTAATGAAAGATGCAGATTTAACAGGCTGCTGTTTTTATAAAGTGGATGATAAAAACTGACACTAGTTAAATGAAAATTGCTCACAGATTACTCCCCGTGTGCGTCTTTTATCCTCCGGTTTAATCTGCGAGAAGAGGAATCGACCTTGGCATTTTTCCCCCCCCAAATAATATCAGTCAAGAAAATTACACCTTTAAAAAGGTTTTATAAGCTTCACTGACACACACACACAGATTTACTGACTGAAAATGACACTCGATACTTAAATATATTTAATATCTGATACTTTCACATCAGAATTATCGTGTGATTCGTGCGGATTCTTTGAACACTTAATAAATCCGTAAAAAAACGGCAATCAGCTCCTTTTTTTCCCTGCTGAGAGACGCCTCATCATCTACTGGAAGATCATAAACATCAGACATTTTTAACAACAGCAATCTGAATGATGCTGAGGAGCGAGACGTCTCACGTTGTCTGCATCGTGCTGAACAGGATGAACATCTTGCAGAAAGAAGCACTCACAAAAACAAATCTGGCTTAAAAGCAGGTTTCATTCCTTCGTATCTGAACGTGTCGCTCCGCGGTCCTCTGCTCGCTCTCGGCTCTCGCTGCCTCCGCCTCACCTCCTCTGTCAGGGTTTTAATGGGGCGTCTGTCAGAACAGGTAACGGCTCTCCAGTCGTTTAGCGTCTGACGAGTTACTGAGTTACTCTTCATTAACCTCAATTGAAGCCGGTGGATCATCCGTCCCCTGACCCACTATGTGCATTTGCTTAATTAATTAGTCCTGATGTGTATACATGTGGGGGGACTATTCATAGAAAATACATCTCCATAGATTTGGAACGTATTAACTCACCTATTCTCCACAGGTATGGGAGCTATTTCCGGTGTCTTCCTGGTTAAGTGTTCACGCGTGAAGCTGCCTGACCTCCTTATTACCTGTCTCAGTCAGCCGTGACCCAGTAAAACTTCTCAAGGTAAAATATACGTGAGCGTCCTGTGGAGGTGTGAGAGCAATTCAAAGATTTACCGTCGTACATTTTCTCGAGTATTTCCATTTTCTGTTACTTCATACTTTCACTCCACCACATTTATTTGACGATTTAAAAAAGGTGATTCTGGAGAAAGATAATTTTGATTTTTGATTCTCATTTCGAACAGCGCGGCTACTTCAGCACCAGGAAGTGACACAAAAACAATTATTTGTTTCTCTATTTTCAAATAAAATCATTAAGAAGTTGTTCAACTACTTTATCCATTCATCCATCTCTTTCTTACTCTGCAGATTCGATGCTGCATCAGAGAATAAATAAATATTTTTGAAAACATAATTAAATAAAACTGTTTTCCTGCAACTAAAAAAAACGCTTAATATCAAATCAGATAATCGGCCGAGTGTGTCAACAGTTGACACAATTACAAACATACTATTGTAATATCTTACTTGTACTCTTGAGACTGCATTTATAATTTAATATCAAATACTTAATTATATTCTTGTGAATTTCATCAGTTTGCAGACATATAAACAAAAAGTTTGTCTTCACACTGACCTCTGCAAGTTCTCTCAGAGGACAAACATGTTGTGCACTGTAAGCAGGTACAAGGTTTAAAGTTTAGCAATAAAACATTTAAATCTGTTCTTCGACAACACGGCAGCCGGCGGAGACTGTTAAACAGGTCATTTCTTTAATTCTGGTTAAAGCTCCTGCAGCTTTTTTGATAAAAGGAAAAAATTGCACAAGAAAAGAAGACGGCTTTAAAAATTCATCTTTGAAATAAAATAAAAACAGGACTGAACTAGATTCCAGCGTTCAAAAGTTTAATGATTTTTTTATCGCGTTGTAAAATAAAAATCCTGGATTCTGTCAGACATGAACATGAGTTACCTCATCGACAGGCGGAGGATTGTTTGTGTTGGAGTGGATTCCTCAACAGTTGGACGTCTCTGCAGTAAACTCTGAGCTGGCAGCTTCACCTCGCGGCGTCGCAGCTTCACCTCGCAGCGTCGCAGCTTCACCTCGCGGCGTCGCAGCTTCAGTCTGCGGCTGCAGCTCCATCCACCTGACGGGGAGTGAAGTCATCGGGTGGTTTCCCTGCAGACTCATATCAACATCAATCTCAGTCCATTTCCACAAAATCAAGATTTGATCCTCGTTCAACAACCGTCATCTGTGATCTTATCTGGATGTGACATCAATAAAAACTTTGGAAACTCAGACTCGATGACATGCAAACAGATAAACACTGTTTTGGTTTCATGTGACTAATTGACAGTCTGTCACCACTCAGTCCGTCACACGGAGCAACATTCCCACCCGTCAGTCGACCGAGGCTGGAGTGACGAACAGGAAGTGCGTCCAGACGGCGATGAGGCCTGTTGTTTTGTCTCGAGCTGCTTGTCTTTTGTCTCCGCGGTGAGGTCCTCGGGGCAGATAAGGAGTAAACACAGGTTGACAAACTTGTCTCGTGTGTCTTTGGGAGCTGATGTTTGGTTCCTCGCTGCAGCTTCAGGAGCCGCCGACTGATGTTTGCTGCTCACACGTGTTTCAGGTGTCGGCTCGTCTTCCTCCAGAACATCCAGCTCGGGTCGACAGCGAGCGTCAACAAGCTGCGAGGACAGACGACGTCCTCTTTTTTTGAATGGTACCAAACTTTCTCGACACAATTCATGGCGACGGAGCACAAATCTATATTTAATTATGTTTCCGACGCGTCTCTCGCACATGTAACCACAGACAGTAATGAGGCTGCGTTTCAGCTCTTTGTTGTCGTAATGTTCCTGAGTTGTAAATAATTGACTCTGAGCTGAGAGGCCCGCGTGATAAAACCCTCTTTGATGCTTTGTGTACTGTTATATTAGTGAAACATGACATCATGCAACAGAATGTATGATTAACCAGACGCTGACACAACAGAACAATGTAGGAAAGACAGACGGACACTTCAGAGTCCAGTTAGCTCCGTCTGCCGCATCTCTTCCGCTGCACGGAGACACGCAATCATCTTCTGAGCCGTCAGCGGAAGAAGAAGTAACAGCCCAGAATCGCAGCTAGAAGAAGAACAGCAAGAAGAAGAATGTCTGCTAGCTGAGCAGGACGACGTCCAGGAGCTTCTTCCAGTGGAGAACGTTTCGTTGTGACAGATGCTGATGCTGCTTCGCTCGCGGCGTGCGATCAGGGAAGCAGCTGCGTGTCGGTCTTTAACAACGGCGGGGAAGTTAATACGACATTTGTCTAACCAACCTTTCTAACGTCTCCCAACATCATGAGAACTTTATCAACAAAACATCCCTGACAGTTTGTTTGTGAGCTCAGACTGAACCGAACCGCTCCATAGACGGGTCAGGTGAGGTGAGGTCAGGTGAGGGTGGTCCGGCTGCAGGTACAGGCCGGGTTTGACTCTCAGCTTCAGGCCATGCAGCAGAAAGAAGGAGGATGTTTTCATAAGTCTTATTATTTTTGTTAAAAAATATTGTTTTTTTTACTCACAAGCAACAAATCTTGTATTCATTGTTTTTCGGATTTCTCTCCTTCTTCCATTTTCATCTATTTTCTGTCTTGTTATCTTTTCATCTTTATTCTTCTGGCATTAAAAGAAAACAACAAAAACACTCTCCATATGCTGCGTGAGGCAGCGTCCCTCATCCTTTCCTTAAAAAACTCAGTTCTCATTAAATCCACAGATTGCTTCAGCTTGTAGCAGCTGCAGGGCGACACGCTGGACCACCACGCAGGATATCAAGACTTCTTAAATGTCTTAACGGACGGGAACAGAAACACAATCAGAGGCCGAGTCGAGCTTTGGTTCTGTGTCGGGAGGTGAACAACTCACTTTATTGGATATAATGACTCATTTCCAAACACAGCTGAACTCATACGCGTGTTTTTCACCCGCCCGTGTTTGCAGCTCGGCTCTCTTCCTCCCGCAGCCGTTATCTAAACTGATTTCACGTCCACGTCACCGCGGCGATGTGAGAGAGGTTTGTGTTTGACGAACGTGCGCGCGTCAGTCAAAGTCAAACAGAAGTGTGACAAGTGATTAGCATGTTTATGATCAGAGGGCGGCAATCAAGCTACAGTCAAACTGCAACAAGACAGACTTTAATGAAGACATAAAATGTGAGGATTAACACACACTTTATGAATCCTCTCCAACCGTGTGTGTGTCGGTGTGTTCGTGCTTGTGTTTGTGTGTGTGTGTGTGAATGTGAAGAGCTGTGTGTCAAGAGGTACATGCCGGGGCTCGCCGAAGAATGAGTGATTAATCTGCACTGCTTTGTGGGTAATTTAGATGTCAGGCACTCTTCTTCTGCTCTTTGCTAACTGAGTTGTGTGTGAAAAGGCCTCCTACTCCTCCTCCTCCTCCTCGTCTTCCTCCTCCTCATCCTCCTCCTCCTCCTCTTCAATCCGGGCCGGTCAGGCGAGCAGCGTCGCCCTGCCGTTTCTCAAAGCGTCTGCTCGGTGATTTATTGAGACTGATCAGGGAGTAACAAGAAGCAGAGCGACCTACAAAAGGGAGCTGCAGCGTCGGAATTTACGCAGCATAAACATCAGCTAATAATAAAAAAAAAAGGCTATTAAAAGTTTGTTTTCGTGTGCTTGTGATTTTACTGAAAATGCCGGGAGGTCAAACTGTTTCCAGCGCTGATTGAGGAGAAAAATGCAAACAGGAAATGAATAAAAACTGCAACACAAAGCTGGATAAACATCTGTGTACGATTTAAAAACAGTGCTCGACAATTATCCAATGATTACTTCCCTTAATACAGGAAGTATAATTAATTAACAGCAGCGATCACTCGGTTCAGCTGCTCAAACTCAAACTGGCGATCGCCTCGCCAGCTAAACGAGGGACTTCCCATCCGCCTGTCTGCTCTTTGTTGTCGGATGAATACTGTTTTCAATATCGCTGTCTGCCATCAGCGGCGAGCGCTCAGAGTTAAGAGATTGCTGCTCAGAGATAAACAGGCAGCGAGGAAGACAGCCAGGCCGCCATGCGCAGACATAACCATCATGCAGCTGCAGCAGCAGCAGCAGCGCCGTTAAAGTGAATTGGCAGGTAGACGACACACCTGCGTGATGGATTGTTTGTCCGTAGTTAAACATGTGTCACTGTGATGAAGACAGAGACTTATTGTGAGTTATGTGAGACAGAAGATGGAGGAGATAACAGTGATGGACAGTTATTATAATCAATGAGGGAGCTGAGCTGATCTTTCCAAAACCATTTAGTTACAAATTCTATTGGGTCAGATTTAAAAAACAGGAAATGAGCAAAAAAACAAGATCCGGCTCGCTGCATCAATATATTCATGTTTCAGCTCCTCTGGATGATGATGATGATTCTGCACAGGTGAGGATCAATTCTCAATAATTATCTGTGACCTGTGTGTTCAATCTGCCACATTAAACAACCCGCCGAGGAATCCAACACCACGCGACGGACGAGTCGACATGAATAAGTGAACGCCCCGACACATAATTAAGTCTATTTACTGAAATATTTACAGGAATTACATCGCTGATAAATATTAATAATCAGCTTTACAGCTTCAACGAGTCAGTCAAAGTTTTGCAATTAGCAGCTGAGCTTTTGGGCGGGAAAAAAAAAAGCAGTGTTTAATATTTCAGTTGTGCAGAAACAGAATTTGCACACTGTCACCACGACTCAACATCCCCCTTTATTACACTGATAGGTCAGTATCACCCCAACATGAGCTCAACAGATCCAAGTGTTCTGATCCAACTGGGTGAACACAAACACTGAGCAGAAAAAGGAAAAAGGATCACTGGAATACACAATTTAAGGAGGCCGAGATGTTCGAACACGACAGAGGAAGGACGGGAGCTGAGAGACTGCAGGTCCATTAGTGGATTGATGGCAGGTGTGCTGATGGGCCCAATCACACAGCTGAGCGTGAGGATCACCACGATCCACTGGACCGGCACCGACGAACGAGTCAGATCATCATCATCAAGATCCGTGTTTTATTCCCTGAGGAATAAATGTAAAAAAAAAACAAAAACTCTCACACTGGTGAAGAAAGTGAGACAAAACATCCTGGATCCAACTCTTTATCCAGAACCAGAACCAGAAGTTAATCACATCCTCCATCCACGTTTAACTGAAATGCTTTCTCCAGTTTTCAGTGTTATTTTTCTGATAAATAAAATAAATAGAAATATTTACATCTGACCCAGAACGCAACAGTAACATGTTTTGTCATGTGTCAGATTTCTGTATTCTGAACCACTCAGAGGTTCTGCTCCTGCCCCGTGTAGCCCTCAGACTGGGCCGGGTCTAAAAGCATTTATTTGAATGGTCTTTTGACCTCGCAGAATCATGTCGTTGTCATAAACTTGTTAAACAAAAACAACCCAGGAGCCGAGAGCAGGAAGGAGCTGACCGGCCGGGAGCAGAACCGGGCTAACGAAGGTGATGTAGTGCAGGTGTGCAGAGGAACAGAACCAGAGACAACACAAAACCCAGAAAACACACAGAATACAAGTGAAAGAGGACAGAAGTGTGACCCGAGGAAGAGTTCTGTGGGTCAGATTTGAGCACCAGCGGTTATTATTTCCTCTTTTTTTCCTGAAAAACATCAGACTGATTGTTTGAGAACCATCGTAATCAACATCTGCTAGAGCTACAAAATAAAGGCCCGTATTGGGGGGGCGGAGTCCAGTTTGTGCCTCCTGATTCTGGTTCTGTATGAAGCGCTGGATGTTTGTGTGTGTTGACGTCTGGAGCTGAAACTCAGCAAACTAATGCAAGACAAATTGTTGCTGTAACCCTGTTTGTGTCAGACGCTGTGTACACTTGTGTACATGCACAGCGGAGGCCTTTGATGTTTTGACTTACACACACACACACACACACACACACAGCGTTGCATATCTGTTTAAATGATTACCTGTTTTCCTCGGGGCGGCCTGTTATCTGCAGCGCCGGCCTGAGCCGAGCGAGAGCCCGGAAACGCTCGTCACCTCTCGCCCCGCGCGGCTCTATCTACCCCGGCTCAGAGCTGGTGTGAAAATATTTCACCTGAGAGAGAAAACAAGGTTATAAAAGAGCGAGCGAGCGAGCTGCAGGGCCACAGGATGGGCTGCGTTATTCTTCTGGCTGAGAAGAACAATACTGTGAAGAGGAGCTGCTGCCAGCGTCCAGGAGGGAAAAACCATGTAGCTGAGAGTGCGTCAGTGTCAATGTGTGTGTGTGTGTGTGTGTGGGATTATCCAAAACTAGGAGAGGGAGGACGAGGCGGCGGGATAAGGGACAGTCACGAAACATCAAGGCGCGGTGACACAGACTGCCCCTGACAGCGCAGAGAGAACAGAATAATATCAGTTGTGCTGGGGGGAGACGGAGAGGACGAGGGGGAGAGGAGCTACTTTATCTGTCAGACGGACAGAAATGTCAAGCCATCGGGGGGAGGAGAGGAAAAAAAAGATGTAGCGACGGGTTGAAGTTTGAGATAAGTGCCATGTTGGACTGATGTGTGAGGGGGGAAAGGGCAGAGAGGAAAACGAAGAGATTTAAAGAAAGAGACAGACAGACTGGCAGACGTCAGCGAGGGCAGGAGAGTGCAGACATCTGGAATCAAACATCTGGAATTAAAATATCTGGCATGCGATTACAAAAAAACCTTGTAGTTACACCGTGTACTTTACTCGTCGGTGTGAAAAATTCCCAGCAATTTAAAGCCGGAAGCGTCGAGGAGCTTCTCGCGCCGCTCGTTTGTCGCCGTCGCTGAACGGCTGACGTTGTTTCCATGAGGATAAACAAACGGATTCCTCTTCGCCATCATTATAAAGCCATCCCGGAGAGCTCTGTTATGACATGTGCGGCTCTCTTCCTGCCTGCCGAGTGCTGGGAACCTGGAAATTATGGCCGGTCAGCGCTTCTGTCAGTGGAAAAAAAAAAAAAAAGAGGCCATTGTTGTGTCAATCACTCGGGGCAGGAGGAGCACGTTTGGGGAGCTCATACACGGTCCCAGGTCACGTTCAGTAGGGGACTTATTTAAGGGTCGCACACAGTAGTCGTGGTTTCTACAACATCAGCTGAATGTCGGCCATTTCTTTAAAAAATCAGTCATCGTGTGGAAATATTAAAACATCTGTAAGGACTTCAGATTTCTGCACATTTAATTCTCACTCCACACTCTTTAATTTGTGAGCAGTGAGTGTTTATTAATGTGTTTCCTCCTCTGGTGGACTCGATTAGAGGAGGTTACGGTACACGCAGAACGGATGGCAGCGTAATAAAACGCAGTCGTGTTAACATAAAGTGTGTCTTTGTGTAATTACTGGCAAATATTGTACACGACTAAACAAACGTGTTGTACAGCGGTGTCACGGAGAGGAGCTTCTTCACAGACAAACACCGGCTGCACAGAGCAAACACGTCCGCAGTAAACAGAACAGAACAGAACCAGGTCCGGGAGCTGATACTGCTCATAATACGTGATCTCTTCATGAGTGCCAAAGATTATTAAACACAGCGTCATCAGTCAGGTGCTGTAAAATACGGGAGCTTGGTCAGCCTTCATAGTTGCACGTGAAGGGCGACACGGTCCAGTTCTGGTTAGATTTTCAAAATAAAGCTTGGTGACACACTTTTTAGGATTTATGACATTTATGACACCGCTGAAGTTTGGTGAGATTTAGGAAAAGATCACAATTCACATCACTTATGCAACGTAAGTGACATAAGAACACCACTTCTGTTACGTAGCTCATTGACGTCACCTTACGTACGTAGCATAACTACGAAACAAAACAACAGTTACAGCCAACGAGGTTGCCAAACAACCGACAGTTCCAGTGACACAAGAGGTGTTCTGTAGGACACCTGAGGATGTCTCTTCACAGGAAGTTGGATCATCTTCATCCCCGATCGCTGCGGCGCTCCATGGAGATCGTCAGGCACCAGTTCAGTCGACATGATGTCATGTTTACACCGACTGGTTTGCCTGTAATGAGTTAATGTGGAAAAAAAAAACCACAAGAACCGACTGAACCAAACTGCAGGTGTAGAAGTGACGTTATCTCTCAGCTCGATCGTTAAAATAACGAGGATATTGAACACAGACTGAAGGCAGCTTCAATACAGAATATCTAAAGTGTATCAGCCCACTGGTGCTGCAGCGTCTGCCCCGAGGCCCGGTTCTCCTCGGCTGTACAGCAGAATAAACGACACAGTACTTACATGTCTCTCGATAGCATGTGATTAGCCGTGTGTCTTCCTTCAGACGCTCCCTCTGGCTAATATCCTTCTCTTCTAAAGAAGCCAAATAAAAGGTGTGTTAAACGCCGGCTGTCTGACTTGTAAATGCTCTTCATTCTTCTACTCTCCGCCTCGCTCTCCCTTTCGTTTTTCCCACCGTCACTGTTCATCTCTTCCTCTCCCTCCACCTCTCGCAGCAATTGGACCTTTGGAAGACGTAGCAGAGAGCTGATGGTGCCATCGATTTCCACCTGAAGTACAGATGGCTCGTCTGCAGGGTGTCTGTCCATAATCACGACAGGGTTCAGATAACGATAATAATGATCGCGGCGGTGAATAACAGCCCGCGTCTGGCGGGCCGAACGCACAGATGACTCAGTCGGCGTTGAGCAATCACAGATGCTGAGCAGATTTCTGATCTCTGTCTCCGCTCGTTAGGGACGAGTCCTGTGGCGTGACACACCGAACGTATGCACGTGTGTGTATTCATGATCGCCTCCAACATGTTCAAGCCAAATGTTACTGATTTTATTTTATGGACACTGTGGATGAAGACGGGACGAATGAGAAGGTGAGGAGAGTCTTCATGCCTCCGAATATTTCAACAACAACGTAGGAAACCACGGCTGCAGACGGATACAAACAATCATCCACATTCTGACCTTCCTCCTCCGTTACCTTTAATCAGTTTTCACCTGATTGGCTGTGCAATGATGAGTGAAGCCTCTGTAATGTTCCACAGGTGTGGAATGATCCGATATGGAAGCCTTGATGACGGCAGACCGGAAACTGAGGAGCAGAAGTGAGCATCATGTTAATGTGACGGAGAGGTTACATCCATCACGACGTGTCTTCGTTATGTGCTCCACCTTTTGTTTTAAAGACAGTCATGTGAGGCGACCCAGTGCATTCTGACCCTCATTATAATTATCTCTGTTTATTTCTAACCAGTACTTTTATATGGACTCAGTTTCTCCTGATCTTGGTGTTCAAATACAAGTTTTTTTTATAATTTGATTCATTCAGGTACATTTTCTAAATTGTCCAAAATGTCAGAAGGATAAAAAGAACATTAGAAAACTATTCGATTGTGTGACCTTGGTAATGGTTCAATTTCTTGGCAAAGCCTTCTCTTCCATTGTTGTCACGCTCCGCTGTGATTGGCTGAACGGTTTCTGAAAAATGGCGCCTCAGATCGACCTCATTGTGCTGCCGTGTCAGTAAAATATGTCTCTCTCTCTGCAGAGCCGTAAAGCCAAACCAGTAGTTCCAGGTTTTGTTGGAGAAGTTAGACGACCTCATTCAAAATGACATTTTGCAACAATGCAAGCTGCTAAAAATACATCGTGGATTAGTCGTGAAAGTTTTCTGAAATATTATCGTTTGGCAGCTGAAAACCAAATGTACAAGGATTTACTTCCTGGTTTGCTGCGCTGGTAAAACTTAGTGTGACTTGTGGTTTCTGTGGGATAATAAATGAATAATATTATATTAAAGACTAAACACGTTGGACGCATCGACTTACAGAAGCTAACAGCAGCTAGCCTGGAGTCGACATGAGGCCTTTGACTTTAAACAACCACCTGTTGATCATTTCAGGAATTTACAACCTGAATATCAGATTGAAGATCAGTAGTTTGAGGTCATGTTGAGGATGAACCTGCGTCCTGTTTATTCTCCCAACATAAACTAGCTCTGTGATTGGCTGCTGTGTTCAGATCAGATCTCGGCTAGCGGCTCTCTTCCCTCCATTCAGCTCTTTGCTGGCTCATTGTTCTCGGCTGTGCTTGAGTCAGACTTTGGCGGCGACTTCAACAATACCGAGTGACAAGGTTGCCCATATTTCCCTGTTCCCGAGCCGCACCTGAGCAGCTCTGCAGTAGGCCGAAATCAAAAGCCGGCCCTGCTGTTTACAGCCCCCGTGTGACAGCGCTGAGAAGAGAACAATGGCGTCTATTGTGGCGCCGCACAATGCTCCTTTAATATGCTTTGACAAGGCGCGAGAAGTACAAGCGATGGAAAAGCATCTGGGTTGTCACTGAGATTATTAATGACAGCACTGTGTAATGGTATTATTCCCACGCTTTGTTTGTCTTCCACGATGACACGTTGCTCACAGCGGGCCTGATGGAAGCGAGCGCGTGCGTACCTGGACGGTGAAGAGGTTTCACACAACATCCTGAGCAGATCAGAGGTCAGAGACGTCAGACGGTCGTCTCAGAGCGAATGAGTCAGGAGCTTAGAGCTAATACCAGCCTGCATTAAGAGATATCCACTCTGACAGGGCCTCTGCATTTCACAGCCGTGTGTCATCCTGTATCATGGGTTCTGGTCCTGAAAGGTACATGTTGGATGAATATGTGATGTACACACACACACACACACACACAGACCACCCACAACACGCCATCTCCTGCTCACATGACGTCAGCTGACAGGTAGGAGGACGTTAGCCGCTGCAGGTGTAGCATGATGGGTCTGTGACGGCTAATGTGCCACTGCAGACAGAACCGGACTCAACGGACCAGAACAAATAAAAAGGTATGAGCTTCCTGTTGACAGTGTGGCTCAGATCATTAAACAGCTTCTGAATACATTTCTTTAAAAGTCTGTCTTTAAGAATAATTCTTACACGTCATATTCCGTAATATAGAACGAGTCTGAGGGGAAACGGAAAAACAAAATGCAGATTTGTTGTCTCATGAATCAATTATTAAATATGATTCCAGACATGTTGTGACTGCAGTTTGTAAAGTGTGCTTCAGGAAGTTTCTGCGTGTCTGCAACAAATGCTTTTATTTCATGTTATTTATATTATTGATCTTATAATGGTCATGTTTAAAAGTCATCGTGTCTCCTGCTGCCAATTATCACCTACTGTTGGGCTGTTTGCAACCGGATCATGTTACTGTAATTGTTTTTTTTGGAGTAACACTTAAGTTCTGTCTGATCTCTCAGCGTATTCAGTCTTAACTGTCCTTTTGTTTGTAGAATTAACTCATCATCACGTCACTGAGTTGTTGTATCATCACACCGTGTGAATGTACTTTAATTCACTGATGCTAAAATAACTTTGGATAGACGATGGATCTTGTTGATGAGTCCAAAATGTGACGTTATTTAGCGATACGAGAGTTTTGTTTCCCTGCAGGAGTGATCGTCCCAAATCTGTGTCCAGCATCGTTGCTTCAGTGTTGACATCTACACAATGTTTGTTATAATCTGCCAACATAATACAGTCAAAAGTCAGGAGGAAGAAAGTGGGAAGTCTTCAACAATAAGGATGTGAGTCTCAGACAGCATGAGGTTCCCCAGCCATGTATAGATACACTGACATCACAGCACTGCTTTAAACCATCTTCAACAAGTTCAGTCTGATCTTTGGTGTTAAAGAAGTTGTGTAATGTCTATTTTCACTCATTATTCAGCAGCCTGTCTGACTGTAACTGTAAATGTAAGGGAGCTTTACAACACTTGTCACATTCATAGACACTCAGGAGCAATTTAAGGTTCAGTATCTTCCTCATGGAGGATTCGACATGCGGCTGGGGGAGCCGGGGATTTGAACCAGCGACCTCCTGAGCTGCAGCATGATCCTTAAACTGTCGACGATCTACCCAAATAAAAACACATTACAGCTGTGAAGAATCTGAATCATGACAGTGCATTATGCGTGTTGTATTCACGAGCCAAATAAGGTTACAGATTATATCAGGAAATGTATTTATATCTGATGTTACTGCACACAAATCTGCTGCATCTCAGCTGAGAGGAGGAACGACACGAGGAAGTCAGCAGCCAGAAGCTTCCAGTGTGTCGGTTCGGTTAAATACGGGTTAAATGAATCTGACTGTTGGCCTTCGCTGCAGTTCGACTGAATCGTTCTCTGCTCAACTCTCACCCAAACTTTTTTTTTTTCCCTTCTCACTTCATCCAACTATCCTCCTCTAAGTGTTCCAGATACTTCAAGCTTTGGACACTCTATTTTCCTTTAAATGACTTCAGGAGATTGCCACCGCTATTTTGCAGGACACCTGTCTGGTTCTGCTCTCACACTGACACAATAAACTAGTTCCCCTCCTATTCAGTCCACCGGGCTGCACGGACAGTGACGACTCAGATTCATCAAATAAATAAGCATTTTGTTCCGCAGTCAGCCATGACACGTCAGTTTCACACAATGGAGAAGTTTTTCTCTCCCTGACGGAAGATCGTCAGACTCTTTTTTCTGTCTGTGTGCTGCGTCGCCTCTCCATCTCTTTGCATGCCTGGCTACCATCTCCTGCAGTAAATAAGCACCCAAACAACATAACTCCCCCCTGCCGACACACACTCACACACACTCACACGCCCTGCGCCGATGCCTGCCAGGAGGACTTTTTCTTTTTGTTCTGTGTGATGCATGCCGTCGCTCCCACCCTGTTATTACCTCTGACTGTAATGGGCACCTCTGTTCCCAATCAAGTTTTTACTTTCTGCCGCTGAAAGGAAAACGGTTTTGCAGCAGACACATTTCATTCCTCGCACACACGCAGTAATGTCTGTCGGTGTCATCTACTTTGGCTGCTGGCCTAGCTCGCCCAGACTGTTCACACAGCACTTTTAGCACTCGTAAAGGCTCGCAGCGCTGCCAGAATGCTGTCAGAGCGTTCAAACGGGGGGGCCCTGCCTTGTTTATTGTCTGCTCGGGGATGGATGGTAGGTGGTCTGTCGCTACTCTGACTCCTGATCTTCACCAAGGAACAATGAGCACTTGTGCGCCGACAGAAGCAGATTGATAAGAGATGAACCGGCGGAGGGGAAGAGGGGGAGAAAATCAAACACGTATTGTTCCGTAATCTCACTTCTCTCAAGGCTCGCTGTATGAATTATGTGCTTCAGTCCTGCTTCTTTTCATGAGTCCGCCTCGTTTTTTTTTTTTCTCTCTTCCTGCCTTTGTCTGTCCCTCCAGCGCGTCGAGGTGTTAGATGCTTGTTTACATAAATCTCTCCATCTTTCTGCAGGGGTTGACGGAGCGACTGCGAGATGATGCTGTTTGACAATGTGCTCACGAATGGAGAGAAAAAACAGAGTAGGCCGCGGTAATCACCGGGGACGGGGAGGAAATGGGAGCCCGAGTCGCCCTGCAATTGTCTATCAGTTTTCTCCTTCTGTTATCTTTGTCACTCTCAGACACACACTCGCCCACGCCGCTACATACCGACGCTCGGAAACTCTCCTAATCTGTTTTTTCACTCCCGCTCCTGCAGACTGCCGTCCTCCTGGAGTGAATCTGATAGACCAGGAAAAGTCAATTTACATTGAGTCCTGCAGCTCACTGTAGGCTGGTTTCAACAGGGTTCAGTGTGTAACTTAAGGTAAGAGATAAGATAATCCCCTATTAATCCCTCAGTGGGGAAATGTGCGGTATTACAGCAGAAGAGGAGGAGATCAGGAATACAGTCACATGTTATATAATTCACATTACTGCACACAGGAAGTATTGATGTTGCACAGTTTAGTGCACATCGATGTTGCAGGTTTTCAGTGTGTGTGGTCCTCCAGGAGCGTGTTGATTGTAAAGACAAGCAGCAGGAAGGAAGAACCTGCACTATCTCTCCTCCACACACTGCGGGTGAAGTGGCCTGTCGCTGACGGAGGAGCTGCCTGAGCGTGCTGCACGGGGGTGGAGCGTGTTCTCCGTCAGGGATGATAGCTCAGCTCCTTCCACACCGCTATCGCCGGGTCAAGAGGGGCAGAACCGGCCTTCTTCTCGGCCTTCTGTTAAGCGGTCGGGGTCGTCTCCCCCGTTTTTCTTACTTGTGCATTTATGTCGTCTGTTTGTTATTCAGCTGAGCACCATCGCTGGATGCAAACTAGTAAAGGAGAGTGTTTGCATCCAGACTAAATGTTAGCTTAGTGCGTTTCTGCAAAACCACAGATAAACTGAACGTTTCTTCAGCGCGTATGTTCTGGTTGGGTTTAGGCAGAATAATCACTTGGTGAAGGTTTGGAAAACATCTGGAAATCCCCCACACAGGCGAAGCTGCGGTTACCACCCTCCACATCACAATGTGAAAGTCCACGAATAAGCACATAACCTGAATGTGATATGACACGTTTAGACGAATCTGTGGTTTGCAGAAGCGTTAACTGTGAATATTGTATCCTGGTGGTCCGACATTAATCTGAAGGCAGTTCTGCTCCAGCTGTGAGGCTGCACGGAGCTGAAAGGTGATTCAGTATTTCCAACTGAACAAATCACCCCCATCTAATATGTAGTCTCCCCGAGGCTTCTGCGGAAAAGTACTTAATGTTAAACAAACAAGACCTGAGATTCTTCTCTCTCTCCCAGGTAGCAGAGTATCGACAATCAATACGATTGAAGTCCAGGATTAGATGGGATTTGAAGGGGAATTCTCCCGGCGCATCAGGACAGTGTTGATGTTTGGAGGTGTGGGACAGCGGAGGCGGATATGCGCCTGTCGATTTTTCATTAAAACCACAATGAAATCATCGAGGTTATTGTAGTCAGTCGGTGTGAAGAAATACATTTCAGGGTCACCGAATTCATCTGTGCCAGAGATAAAAAAGCATAAACAAAGCAAGTATTCTTTCTGAGACATATTCTGTGGTGTTGCTGCAGCTGAGGGTAAGATAACCCTAAACTGGATATCTGTGAAATCAAATTTTGTCACGCAATACGAACGTGCACAATAGCAGAGCGAGGCTACAACTGTACGAGCAAACACATCCAAACAGTCTGAGGGCAAAGTGAGAGAACTGGAGAGAGACTTTCAAAATGTGCGCATCCATCTGTGTGCGCTCGCTAGAGAGAAAAAAACTTGGAGACCGCACGACTGAATCGGAGGCCAGTTTGACCCATATTCCATTAAACCGCCCACTCTGGCTCTGTGCTGTGTTGGCAGACACGGCCACTGCCTGCAGAGCGCCTGAGTAAAAAGTTGTGATTAAGCTGCTGCTGGTGGAGCGGAGAGGAGGAAAGTGATGGTATAAGAAAAAAACAAAAAGAAAACACATCTTAATCAATACTGTCAGCTTTAGCTATTCTTTATTAAGTCTTTAGCTCTTTTCTCTGAGAAAGTGCTTCAAACGACTTTAATTGTGTCTTCGGTTCGAACTCGAACGTCTTTTGTCTCCGTTTGTGTTTTGAGAGGCAGAGGACGAATCGTCAGGAGTCCGAGAGGTCAGCAGACGATTGTCCGTCCTGACGGGGTCGATCGTTTGTCTTTTCATTTTCCAATCGTCTCCTTTGTGCGGAACACATTATCACGTCTGAGCGAGCGTTCATGTGAAATGACGGTCGGCAGCGGTACTGAAGACAAAGAGGTCCGAATGATGAAGACGATAAAAAGACACCAAGTAATCTGATTTGTAGGTGAGACTCAGAACAATGCTGTCATATTCCTTCAGAAAATGAAAGATAGCTACAAAATGTGCCTTTTAAAACATTAATAATCATAACAATTAATATATATTCATAAAAATGTACAACAATAATTCAGCTTGCAGAGACTTGAATGAGAAGACTGATACCACTCTCATCATTCATGATAATTAAATTAATATTCTAACTTTTTTTTAAAGGATTAGTTAAACTAATTTGCCAAGATTGGTTTGATATGATCTGGACAGCGCCAGGCTGGATGTTTCCAATCATTGTGCTAAGCTAAGCTAAGTGGCTAGCAGCGGTAGCTTGATAAAAACGTGATCGTTGGATTGATGTTGAACATTTCTTGTAAACAAAACATCACTTACAGGTAAACTACACCACACACGACTCTCTCTCTCCTTTAAACAACAGCCAACACACAAATCCTGCATAATGTGCCTTTAACTTTGGTCCAAAACAAATTACAATAAAATCTCAGTTACATAAAAGGGAATTTAACGTACATTCCTACAGAATAGAGCGATGAAATGGTGATTCTGTCTGATTGGATCTCACATTCTCACATTCAAATTCGCTCTGTTCTCTGATAAAACAGTGAAAAAAGCTCAAGTGGACGTCGACTTGAGATTATTTTGTCACACACACTGATTCCAAGGTTAAGAGACTGTTTTGTCTGCTAACACATGAGAGAATTAGCATAGAGTCCAGGGGTCAGAGTACTGACGGGCCATCTGGACCGATCCAACATTAATTTAGTTGTTCTGTTCGTGTCTGTAAGCTGAGTGACTTTCAAAACTCTTGTTCTTACAAAAAACCCATGAAAGAAAAAACACAGCAGGTGTTAAAAATATCTCATCTGATGGTGTTTTTTAATGGGATGACATTATTTTAGTTGTAGCCAGTAAACTAACGGCTCAGTGTGAGTGGGAGCAGCTGTCAGTCGCTTCATGTGATTTTGTGTACTTTTTTAAAGTGATTCAGCCTTGAGAACAAAAGCTGGCGGTGTGAACGGAGTCCAAAAAAATACTCCGACATCAGTGAGAGATAATATTCCCGCTCTGCTCCGGCAGCAAGAAGCAACCAGCGGCAGGCAGAGAGCCGAGTGGATTAGGGTTGAGAAAAGTCAAGCGTCTCGTTTGTGACTCACAAAAATCCTCCTCGACTTACAGATTCACTCAGAAGCTGAATGAGCTGCTGAATGTGGGGGGCGTCCCGCGGTGCATCCAGAGGTAACGGCCTCAGGTAAACCGCCGAGAAACGTAGCATGACAGAAACTCAATAACGCTGCAAACGGTCCTGTGAATGAAACATAACGTGCACTCCTCTTCCTCCTCCAACCATTCATCCTCTTCCTCCTCCAACCATTCATCCTCTTCCTCCTTCCTCCTTGCAACTCTTCTCTGTCTTTTTTAAAACCTCTGCATTCCTCTCCTGCATCTTCCTCTTCCTCCTCCCTCTCTACTTCTTATTCCTTCCTCCTTGCACTTTTTAAGTAACTCTTCTGTCTTTTTTTAAACCTTTGCATTCCTCCTCCTCGTCGTCCTCCTCCTCGTCCTCCTCCTCGTCCTCCTCGTCCTCCTCCTCGTCCTCCTCCTTCTCGTCCTCCTACTCCTCGTCCTCCTCGTCCTCGTCCTCCTCTTGTCCTCCTCGTCCTCGTCCTCCTTCTCCTCCTCCTCTTGTCCTCCTCCTCTTGTCCTCCTCCTCCTCCTCCTCCTCCTCCTCCTCGTCCTCCTCCTGTCACATCTGTCACATCTGTCCCTCCCAAACTGACTCGACACACAATGTGTTGTGCATTTGTGTGTTTGCCTGCAGTTTTACTCGTATTTGCTTCGTGCATCTGCTTGTCGAAGATGTGCGCTGGCCAAAAAACCTCACGTGGCAAAAACCATTCTACCCAGAATGCCTTCTGGGCAGGTCACATGCTCGACCCATATGTGCTCAGGATGTGTATTCACCAGCGTAGCGTGTCTGTACATCGTACACATGCATGTGTGTCCATACGTGAGCGCTGCTTTTGTGCACAGTGTTTATTGAAAGTGAAACACGACTCGGCTAACATACTTTTTCTGGCTCGCATTCCTCCCCCGTTCAGAGTACACAAACCTGACACGGGCTCGCTGTGTCGCTGTTGATATTTACATTTAAATTTGAAGTGAATATTTGTTCTGCCAGGCCTGATAAACAGTAGCAGCATTGTATATTATGTCCCGTGGTCGCTGTGTTTTTCTGTTATGACCTGAACCCTGGGAAAATAAAAGGCTAGATCAAGTGACAAGTCGACGGCCGCGCTGTGTGGCATTTCTACTATCTGTCACATGCACCGCCGCGACCTTTTGGAAATTGCGGTCGTGTTCTCCGGTTTAAAAAAACGCTGTTTTATCTCTGTGAGCCGTGTTCCTGTACATCTTTGATTTAATATTGCAGCGAGTGTGTTCTGTTACAATTATGTAACGGTGGCTAAAATAGCTTCGAGCAGGTTGACATACGACCGCAACGTCGTTATGTTTTAATCAACCGAACGTCTCCTCTTTGGCGCTTGGAATAAAATAAATGAATAAATAAAAATCCAGCTGTAACTGAGGAGGACATAAATGTTGAAGATGTTGTGAAGCTAGAAAAGAGTTCAGCTGTTCTGGAGCCGTTCATGAAGTTAAAGTTAAATGTTCAGACTTCCCGTCTGAGCAGCTTCACCTCAGCTCAAACAAAAACCTCCAGAGACACGAGCTGTAGTTTTTACTAATTAATCCTACTAACATATCAGCTCTGACGTTCAGTCAAACGCTCACAAAAAGCCAAAACCAAATAGAAAATATCATATCATCCATCTTGGGTTCGTTCCCAGAGTGTCAGTATTTGACAAGACTCAAAAAAAATCTACTTTTCTCACCACTAGAATAAAAAAATACAGTTTGTATTAACCTCAACAAGGTGAATGTGAGACTGCAGCTACACTGGCAGTGAACCCGAGAGCCAGAATAATCACATTCTCCTGACGTTGGCTTCGGACTGACGTGTTTTCTTTTATAAAAATCAGCTGTTTTCCTCCGCAGCGCTGTCAGGAAGCCGTACGTCTTGAACTTAACGTGTCAGTTTGCTGTCTGAATACATCTCCCTGATGCTGATGGTCCTGCCAGCGCCAAAGCACTCAGATTCACTCAGTTTCCTCCACGTTTCCCCCCTCGGTCATCAGCCACCCAGATATACCTGCCACCCCGCGGCTCGGCAGGGTTCAGTGTACATTCAGTGTGTAGCAGCAGAACTACAGATGTTGTGTACTTGTGTTTGTACTCTTCTGATTGTGCTTTTCACACGTGTGTCCGCTCTGATAAGAACTTACTCCCCTGCGGGAACTCTTAATGTATTCTAACCCTGGTGAGATTAAACTAACTCTTTAAAATCACCTGGGGATTGCGGCTCTGAACATACCTTTTCCTCTTAAGGTGCTAATTACTCCCCTGTAATGAAAGTAATCAGCACTTGAAGTGATGTTGCATGCGGAGCGCCTTGTTTTGTGATTGCCTGTATCGTCCTTTGCATCTTCAAGCTTTCAGTAACAGGCTTTAAGAAATGAACTGCTTCGCTGGAGCAATCAGATAAGGGACGGCACTTCTTGAATATTGATGACACGCTGTTGTAGCGTCTGGCAGGAAGGTTCTGACTCAGGATGAGACGGGGACAAAGTTACAAGCCTCCGTCTTAAAGTTTATCTCCAAGAAAATAAAGAATAAGGATGTTTGTGTCCAGCACTGTGCCGACATCTGACGGCAGACGACTACTGGGATCATTCAAGATGAATTTTAAAGAGTAAAGAGTCGTCAGTTTTCACCTTACAAATGCAAACACAAGCAGTCGACATATTAATACAATATTAACTCGACTTCTGGCTCTGTTTTGGTCTCCACCAGCAGAAACGTCTCTCTCCTTCTCTGCTGAATGCATCACTGTCTGCCTGCTGTTTGCTGCTGAGCAGATAACAACCTGTGATGGTTTTTGTTTGAAAAAAAGCTTCCCACTGTTGCCAGAAATGACTTTGATGAGAATGGAAAGAAAAACAAATAGTAATGTGACATTAAAGTCAAAAGTATCAGAGGAAATGCAGAATCAGGAGACAGTCAACGCCATTCTTTCTAAATGTTGTAAGACATTTTAGTTGAAGCGGTTCGACTCGGCGTGTCAGCCTGCAGGAAATTCGCCTCTCCAACAACCCAAACTGTGACGCACTTCCCTTCCTTACCAGCTTCTACTATTACATTGTGTCTTAGATTAGCTGAACACGATGTCATTAGCATAACCGTAGCAATCCCTCCAACTCCTCACGCCTAACGAACGACCAAAAACGCTGTAGTTCATATTCCAGGCTATAGGTGGCGCTCGACATTCACCAAAAACAGAGAAGAAGACACGGAGCATGCGCATTAAGCTTGCGCGCTGTAAACAAACAGACGGTAGACGGAGAAACCGAACACAACAAGAAGAAGATGAAAATGGCGAGTGCAAGGAAACCAGGATCGTTTGTGAGAACCGGTAATGAGGTCAAACTGCTGCTGCGACTCACACTTAACTACAAGGAGAGTAAGTTGCAAGAAAGCTCAATAACTTCTGCGGCACGAACACGAGCATGTAGTCCGCCATTGTTGTTGTCGTTATGAGACCACGAGGGGCGATGGCGTCATCGTTTTGGAAAGTATGCAGATTCGCCGTCCACATGAAAACGGGAGGGCTGCATTTTCGGATTTCTCCACCCTGAGACCCGTTTTTAAAAAAAAGTACGATGCAATACGTGTGCGTTTTCGCAAAACGGCGTTGTCGTCTGGACGGAGCCTCAACCAACCCAACCAACGAAGGCGACCACTCGGAGTGCTCGGTCGAGCTCTGACCCGACACCAGAGACGGTCCATGACTCCCACGGTGTGTTTAAGTTCATGAAGCTTGAGAGACACATTTCCTGTGTTGGTGACCTCTTCATCGTTGCTGTTTTCTGCCTCCTCTGATTTAACGTGGATGCATATTACAGACCACCTGAAGCACTTTCCTCCTGTTTGTTTTGGGGTTTTGGATCTGTGATGTCACATGTGGGCGCTGCAGTAGACGGACCTGGTGATTAAAGATACTTGATCTCATCTGCACTGTTCATTCCGGCCCAAATGACTGGGTGTTGTCCTGAAGGCCTCCTGGAAGTAAAGTTTTACCTTGTGTTGTGTTTAGTCTCGCTGCGAGCTCGAGTGGGAGACAAGTAGTGTTTGACCGTCCGAAGGAAATCAGCGTAATGGACGGCTTCGTGTTTCCACCGCTGCTCATGATGACAACGCGACAGCCGGTTCTATCAATCTGGATTTTATGAGTGATTTCTCAAATGTCCAGAGGCCATTCATTAGATTTTAACCACCGTGCTGTCTGTGTGTGGCACAGCGACGATGACTCAGCACAGTAGAATCAGTCACATGTTCACGGTCACGCCTGAAGACGTCCGTGTTTCCCTCCGCTGCCCGTCTACACTCAGCAGTCCTGGACAAAACCCGCCGTGACCTTTTGCTCCCAGGCTGCCAGAGGGAACGGTGGAGAAGGAGGTGTGAGGGGGGGAACGGCATTATGGGAAGGATGGATGGCGTCGTGGAGGGAGGGAGGGAGGACTGCGCCGCGCTCCCAACGCTTTATGTAAATATTTAGGGCAGAGACGGTTTGAGCCTGACACAGAACTAGACTTTAAATAATTAACATAGCGAGCGTCCAGACAGTTGCCGGGTAAACAGCTCGACGTCCACCTGCGGTGCAGGAAATTACTCTCCGCTTCTAAAAGGGACGTCACTTTGGCTGCTGGATGAATGCCAAAGGAAAGAAAAACACAAAAGCATGAAAGACATAGAGGAGAAGGAGAAATGTCCTTTAATTTGAAGAGATATCAGGGATATTGTGACAGAATCAACTATACGAACACTTTCATGGTAATTATCAATCTGAATATTTAAACTTTATTTGAAATTTCCTCCAAATTACTTTGAAAATTACTCCATAATTATTTATTGATAATAATCTGCGATTTTTTTCCAGCTAATTTCTGCTCAAATTGCTGATCATGTCATTTTTTTCTTAATTTCCAGCTAGTTTCTGTCTAACTTCCCCTCAGCAGGCCACTAAATCTAAACTAAAGATTAATGAGTAAAGCATCACGATTATCAAAAACAAAGTGTTTGAGACATTCAGTATTTAATGTGAGAAGATACAAGTAAAGTATAAGATGAAACAGAATAAATACAAGACGTATGGTGACATTTGGTTTGATACGCGGCTGCGGCGAAGACAAAAGTTTAACTCAGTTTAAAAGAAGCGAGAGTTGGATCAGACTTGTTTGTCTCAGACGTGTTCTGGAGGCTCAGATGTGGCTCCGGGGACGGCGAGCAGATCCAGTCCCACAGGATCCTCCTCACGTCTGGACGGTTCACAGCACAGCAGCAGATCAGAAATCTGTTTTAGCCCCAAACCATTCGGAGCTTTCTGAACCAACCGAAGCGCTTCAGTGGAGGAACAAAGATCTGAAACGTCGAGCGATGTGATCCACTTTCTGAGAACCGAATGTCTCGTGGAGACCGCGACAGCTCTCGAGCGCACTGAAGATGAAAGCGTGGTGAAGTTTTGTGCCTCTGAGATACGAATCCTTAAATTCTTACTCGATATCCCGCTGACAGTTTGATACTTGTCTTAATCTGGAGGTTAAAACGTTGTGTTGAGTCCATAACTGCAGATTTATGGTTCGTTTTCTTCGTGATGTATTAAAGACTATGATTTGTTTTTTTTCCTGCTTCATATCCGTTAACTGGAGGAAACTTTGGCACATCCAATCATCACTGAGTAATGTATACTGTACATCAAACTTTAATATAGTTACAACTCACAAAACCTAAAGGAAACTGTTGAAGTCAGAGTGTTTTTTCAGCGAGGCTTCTGGGAAAAAGAAATATTATCAGTATCCAGAAATGTCTCCGAACAACACTCGCCAAAAAACTGAACAGATGAAGAAAAAGTGAGACAATCGCCCAAATGTACGCGTCCTTTTCCTTATCTTGTAATCTATCTGAGCTCTTTAAGTGTTTTCTGTTGCATCACTTCTCTCTCTGCACCTCCCAGTCCGGCTGTCAGTCAGCGGCCGGCTGCAGACAGCAAGTGTCAGCAAACCGCTGAGAACCAGGATCCTGAATTCCCTGGTAACAGATGGAGGAGGAGATAACGCGTGAGCAGCTCCTGGCTGTGGGAAACACAGGGTGTGTGTGTACAGTGTGTGTGTGTGTGTGTACATGTTTCAGGGCTTACTTCATTTGTTCCACAGGGACGTCACAGTAAATATTAAAGTCCGTGTGAGCAGAGAAAGTATCGCACAGAGCCGAGTGGGTAATTAATGCTTTTTTAAAAAAAGAGTTTGAATTCTCCGGGGGGAAAAAAAATGCTGAAAACACTTTTGTCCAAACAAAGATGGAGTCAGGAGATTTTTTTTTGAATTGTTTACCTCCTGATTTAGCAAGAAAAGAAAAGCCGTCACACTCAAAGTTCGTCTTTATACACTTTGATTTATTAGCCTACAGTTAGCTGGATAACACCTCGTTTACAGGTGTGCAGATGTTCTGGTAAAATGTTGGTAATTACAGAGAAAAATATATACTTCAGTTAACTGACTGCTGCAGACGTTGATCAGAAACTAGCTGAATAAATAACTGAAGCTGGAACATTTATGTCATTTTTAGCGCCCCGCTGAAAATATTCATATTCATATTCACGGTTTTGCAGAAACGTACATTGTTGTGTGTATTTGACGTTTCTTGACAGAGTAGATGTAATAATTTCACCTGGCTTGCTGCTGATGAAGGAAAATAATCATTGTGGTTTAAACGACGGAGGTAAAGTCTCTCCTGACCCGAGCGGTTGGATTATTCCAGCCCGTTCTCCGGCATCCTGCAGCGCCGCGGCACTCTGCGAGCGGTTCTGTGTAATGATAGAGCAGGAGGGGGGGGGGGGAGGCAGACGAGGTGGGCTGCAGGTGGAAGAGTGAAAAAGACCAAAAAATCTTAGTGGATGACTTTAATGGAAAACCTTCTGTTCTGGCAAAAAGTGTGAAAAACACGGAGAACAAAGCCCGTCGGGTGCCGGCGATGGATGGAAGGAGCCATTTTACCTTCACCTCCGGTGGATGAATACTTCAGCACAGCGAGAGAGCGAGCCGCGGTTCACAGCTCCGTCCTCCTCCCGTGTCCATTTTCTTCTTTTCTTTTCATACATACGACTTGAGAGAATAATGGCGGCGTTGTGTTTAGCTCAGGGTGTGAACTAAATGCACCGCCCCGCACGGAGAGCGGCTTCGAGCGAGAGCGCTGTGACTTATTCATCAATTCCTGACACTTTCCCACCATAAGTGAAGGCCTAATGCTCGCAGCGCACATTTAAGGTGAATAGCACTCAGAGCGCGGGTGCTTTTCCTCACAGCGGGCGGCCAGGTGAGGCTTTTTGAATAAATGTCAGCGACGCCGAGCTCTCAGAGCCCAGATGGACGGACGTAATCACCGGCTGCCCGGGAGGCTTATTTCATCCTTTTTGTTTTGTTTTTATCCTTTTTGCGAAGCAGAGCTGGTGATTATCAGAGCTCAGTGTGACTGAACAGAGCTCGGCTGATGAATCACTCAAACATTCTCAACTTTCCTCTCAAAGAGTCAAACATTTCGCTCTTTTCTTCTCTTTCTTCTACGAGGAGGGAGAAGAATGGGTGTGGTCCCAGTTCCTTCTTCTTTTTTTCCAAAATAAGACAGACACAGTCTCTATTTATAGAGGCTATTTCGGAGCGAGGAGGAAGTAAGGTTTTGGTTAGTTAGGTCACAGTGTGTGGGCTAAAGGTCCTGTTAGCACAGCGAGGCTGTCAGTGCAGCACGTCCACGGGAAATAAGAGCAACACATCTCTCTTGTGAGGAGCTTATTGATAACGCAGCGATCGGACAGGAGGGAGTTTCCGCACAGATCATATGAAAAGTATGCGATGACGCTTCATATTTCACCACGGATGAAGAAACCTGCAGGAGTCATTGTTGCGTTATCAGCTGATCAGCATCCGACCATGACGACACGCAGCCAGAACCTCCTACAGCGACTCACTTGAGTCAAGACTCCCACTCAGCTCGATACGGATGATCCTCCTCGCAGCCCACGCACGGATGTGTTTCAACAGCAGACAAAAGGCAGATTGTTTAAAATATCTTGACATTTACTCTGCAATTGAAAAAGGTCAGGTCCCATCCAGAGCCGGCTCACACTTCACTCTGCTTTTTGTGTGGAGATGAAGCTTTAAGACCTCACAAAGTAGTCAAATAAAAAGAGAAAGATGAAATGATCTTTCTTTGCTCTTCAGTCTGTAGTGGCTGTGTCAGATTCTCTAGAGGCTGTCTGTGTGTGTGTGTGTGTGTGTGTGTGTGTATGTGGGCCGGGTGGTCGTTACAACAGAACAAGAGATGGAGGGAGGTGACGGTCTTTCTTCTTCAGTGTGGCGATCCAGTCTGTTCTCACTCGCAGCCTGTAGCAGCGTGATCAGTGGCCACTGTCGTGTCCTCGAGCATCATTTCAGGAAGCTTCCCTTTAGTGTAAGAGCAAGAGACGTGTGTGTTGGGGGGTTCAGGTCATACGTAAGACCGTAAGATCTTCCCAGAGGAGATCGTTAAGTGACTAAACGTTGTTTCAATACAAAGCAGGATGTTTTCCTAAACCTAGCCAAGTGATTCTGATGCCTTAACATCACCAACACGCCACTGAATGACTGTATTACTAATGTTTCATAATATGTGAAAGTCTAACGGGACGCTGAAAGATGTTTTTGAGCCCCACACAAGGGGGTTAGAAGAGGATAGTGTGACGCCTGAGGCTGCTGAAGCTGCTGTATGGGATGTATTTGATGAGGGAGGCGTCAGGACAAGATGCCGACCTGCTCGTCAGGAGTGGAAACACCAGGTTTCTCTGCTCATCCACTCACACATCCATGGAAAAACCATCGGGAGCAATTTGGAGTTCAGGCAGCTGGAGCTGAGCAGGGGCTGACCAACCACTGCACCTCCAGAGCTTCTGTAAAATACAGACACAAGTGGAGACACAAATCAATACGAATAAATCCAAACTTTTTGCACAATAAAATGCCAAGTTAACCTTCCCAAACTCTCCTTTTTTTGGGGAAACCCGTCCCCTCTCCAGCTGGCAGAGCTTCTCCTGCAGCCCCTAATAATCCAGCTCTCAGGTCTGATCTGAACTCGACCCGTTCAAACAAAAGAGCGACTCGTTCAGAGACCAGCCGGCTGCACGGTGAAACATTTAGCAGCTAAACAGCCGGTTATTTCTCTCAGGAGATGGTTAATTGGAAACTGGGTGGTACGAGGTTTCCTACAAAACATGTTTCCAAATTAATGCAAATTAGCTGTACAGTGTGAGAGCATTACTTTCAGGAGACTGGGTGTGTGTGTGTGTGTGTGTGTGTGTGTGTGTGTGTGTGTGTGAGAGCTCAGGACCATGTGGAAAATTACAACTGGTGCTATTTACTGCAACACCACCGCCGTCTGCTTGTGGTTTAGGAAGAGGGGAGAAAAGGCCGGGGAAATAATTGGCCTCCACCTTTGCACACATTTAACACCCACACACACACACACACACACACACACACATACACACACACAGCAGGTGGAGGTATGCCAGCTTCTTCTTCAGGGGCACACAGTGCCACACACACACACATGCACATACCTGCCGCAGGTAAACACACTTTTCATCTCCTCAGGTTGAATGTAATGAAACGCTGCTACATGTGTTTAATATGACGACTCGATGAGACAAACAAACGGGTCGAGGACGCGTTTCACGGGACCGATAATTAAAGATGGCGGCGGACAGACGGGGGGCGGGGGAACCAGATCGGACTGAGAGGGAGGGAATCGACACGAGGGATGAAAGAAGAGAGGAGAGGCAGACAGAGACGGGTGGAGGGGTGAAGGAGGCAGCAGAGAGGGATGGATGAGAAGATGAAAGATTAAGTAGCATGGAGGAATGTTAAGTGTAGCTTAAGCGTGTGTACAGAGGTGGGGATTTATGGTAGCGCACGCTCAGGGCAAAATAGTTTCAGAATTATTAAACGACTTCAATTAAAGTAATATAAGGGGAGAGAGGCAGGGTGGGGGGGTGAGGTGGGTGAGGGTGGTGCTGGTGGCGGGGGAAGCCTCCTTCCACACCCCCGTCAACTTTGATTTATGAATACCCTCTTTTCTTCTTCTCTTCCTCCTGCAGTCCGTTCGTCACGCCCTCCTCCTCCTCCTCCTCTCTCTCCTGGCAGCGCTTTACGTTCTGCTTTCTTTATTCTCGCTTCAATTCAACTTTCAGTCAGAAATGAAGGAAAATTAGGTTATTTTTCTGTTTTATAACCTGAGGAAAGTGAAAGAAAATGCACATGTATTTACATGTTTGTGCAGCCTGGTAAATAAAACTATACATTAGTTCTAATTACAACTCTTAAATGAGTCGTAACGTAATGTTTTCACATTTTCATCAGATAAATATTGATGCATCCTCATCAAATATCTAAATAAAACTCATTTAGCAACTTTTACCGTTTATTTATCTTGCATTAAGCTTTATCATTATGAAAACACCAGTGCTAAATCCAATGTAGCAACACAACTGTACAAAACGATAGACGAGTACTGAATGTGAATACGATGAGTGACGGACAAGCTGCAACAATCTGTGACATCAAGAAACTTCACAGCGTGTCGACAGCTCAACCCGTCATTAACACGCGCTCGAGCTAACAACTGAAGGTCGAGTCGGACAGCGAGCCGCTGCGTTCTGCTGGTCTCAGGACAAAAAAAGCCACCAGGAACAATGAAATCAGCTCACATTTACAGCTCGCCGTGTGACCATGGCAACAAAAGAAACCACACAGCGACAGGAAGTCAGGTGCTAATTTTAGGTCGACGGGTACCTGCTAATTAAGTTTTCACCAGCATTCTGCAACTACAGCAATAAAAACACAAAGCAAACAGCAACTCAACACGTAATGTCTTCACAAATAATAATAAAAACATCTATTTGGACTGATAGCGTTGCAACAGGAGGACGACAGAGTGTTGGCTGAACGTCACATTAGCTCCTTTATATTTTTACCTGTGCACATTTTATTCCACCTGGCGATGTCGTTTTAATGTACAGTGTGTAACGTGTGCAACCAGCAACACGACAGTTAACAGCAGCAGTTAAAAAATGTCCTCGGGGAAACATGGAAATCGATTTAAGTGTTAAGTTTCACTTTGTTTATCCAGTCTGGAAGAATAAACTACAACCTGTCTATTCAGGTTTGTGATGACATTAGAGTAGGTGTGTATGTTTATCTGTGGCACACAGTTATAATTATAATGAATTGTACTTGTTATGCACTTTATGTAATTACATCACATTATTACAGTATGATGCCCACACGCAGTAATAACTGTGGTGCGTTTACGACTGTATGTGAGCTCCGTGTGTTCGTAAAGACGTGACTGCTGATGAAAAAACAGATTTTAAACAGAAGAGCAGGAAACCTGACATGTTTCAATAAGACTAACGGGATTCCTCACAACAAGTGAGGGGTGAAGAGCGTGTCGTCCAGGACGGCCTCCCTGCAGACTCCCCGGACATCTGCATCCCCGCGCTGTGAACGTGTCATGAAAGGCGAGACGTCCATGAATACTCCCCGCGGGAGTCTTAAGAGCTGTGCTTTTTTAGGCCATGGGATTTGTACCATGTCACCAACACACTCCATCTGAGCCAAGATGGCCGTCTCTCGCTCTGCCCCCCCTTTGTGTAATTGCAAGTTAGAACTGGACGGAGCTCCGATTTATGTATTTTCTCCCGAGCGTTCACAACCGCTGACCACTGTTTTTTTTCTTTTATGGATGCATGTGTGTATGTAATTTGTTTGGCTGTTCCAGGGTTAGACCAACAGACGACACCGTTGTGTTTATGGTCCGGTTTAAGGGCCGTCACTCGGAGGTTACGGGCGAAGGTTACAAGCGCGGGCGTCCTGCCAGCTGGGCCGCGCATATCTGATTGTAATCACTGTGGACCGGTCGTTAAAAAACAAAAAAAACAAAAGCATTTCAGTGAGAGAGTGGACATCAGCTGATGGCAGCGCGGAGAGGGCGGGAGGAATAATTGATTAATTAATAAAACATCAGGCTCGAAGAAAGAGGGATGATGATGGATGGACGGATTGCTGAAAAGCCAATTTTTTTTCCCGCCACAGTTGGCAGATTTTTTTGCTTCTTATTCATATTATATGGAAACATTAGCAGCTAGAAATACTGACATTTACATTTCTGTCAAGAATCAGTCTGTTCAGTTAAGCGTATTTACATAATTCATAAATTGCTCTGATCTTAGATTCAGGCTTCGCTGTATGTGAGCATATATTAGACACACACACACACACACACACACACTGTACCAACTGGCTTGTGATGTACTCTGTTCCTCCCAGACTTCCTGTTAGTCTGTTACTAGCCAGTCGAGACATCTGCCAATTGCCTGTCCAATGCGCACTGACGCTAGCGAGGGCCAGCGTCGGAACAATGTTGGCTGGTGGATCAAAGTGCTGCTGGGGAAATGCCACCAAGGCTAATTGGTATCGTCAGAGTCTCGGTCCCAGCTGGGATCAAACGGGGCAGATGGGAGAGGCCTGATAACCAAGATAAAGTAGCTAAGTGCAGGGCCGGCGTGCGAAATATAATGATATGGTATTTAGAGATTCAATTTTTCTATATTGGCATGAATAACAGCCGTGAAGAAGTGGTATGGGCTCATCTATCGCTGATAATTTCCGATTTATATCTTGGCGGGATATTATTGCCTCGGCTGATTAATGTGGAATAAAATGACTGACAAGAACACGCTCGGAGGATTTATACAACCCACACACAGATAGAAAAATCCAACTGGTATTAAAGTGTTTGTCTGATGTCATTCTTTCATGACTTTATCTGTTCTTCTCCTCCTGCCGTCGGACAGACAAAGGATTTAAAGAAGGCGGTAATGTCTGAAGTGAACGCGCTGATTCATGATCGTTTCTAGCCAAAACTAACGTCTGGTTTATACGTACACAAGTGTTTTAAACTGAACGTTTCTTTATGTTGCAACACATTTTCTGTTTCTCTCTCGTCACATTGCTGTGTGTATGTTCAGGTCCGGTTTAGGCACAACAACCACTTGGTTAGGGATAGAAAAAACATCATGGTACCTGTTCAAGTTGATGATATAACAGATTAAGATGGTCCGACTTCCTGTTGCTGGTTCAGATCGCTGCAGAATTGGCTGGAAATGTCTGGAAACTCTCCCGTGATGTGACTCAAACTGTGGTGGGTTTGTTTGGCAGACTTGGATTTGGTAATAATCTCAATATTGGGCGGATCTGCTAACGTTACATCCTGCTGATCAGGCTGGAGAAAAGATGACTTGAGCACGTAAACTCGTTGAGGGTGCAAATCTCAACTGGACGCCATCTTGTGAGATCCGTCAGCATGTTCACGCTCTGACACATGAGCTCCACTTCACACCTGTGGAGTTTCATTCAGCCGACAGACAGACAGACACATTAACACCTGGCGAAGCTTCTGTGGTTGTTCCGACTACAAAAGCTGAAGCGGCTGGAAAACATTTAAGGCATTTACACTTTTAATCATGTCGTCTATTTTTTGATTTATATTCTAAATTATCTCAATCAGTGCATTGTTATTTTCCTTTCATCTATAATTCCCTGCGCAGCCATTTCACCCTTCGGGGACAAACGGTTATTGATTGATTGATTGACTGATTGGGATTTCAGTTGGAGGGCCAATTTTCGTTTGTCTCCGAGCCATTTGGCTTACAAAAACAAATATTTCTCTCTAATCTGGACGCCACACCCTGCGTGTCTCTCTCTGTTTGTTTCTGGTTTACGTCTGACATTGAAACATGCTGTAATATCACTGTGAGCGTCCGTGCAAAGCTCTTCAAACAGCGTAAATCCTTCCTCGACATGCCTTTTGGCCCGCTAACAGATTCCTTTGAATGCCTCTGCCACAGTGTGCACACATGAAGGAGTCTGTACATAAATCCGTCATCCCGGTGAGAACGTGAACTCTTTGTGCGGCGGCTCTCCAGAGGATGTGACATCACCAGGTTCCCTTTTGTTTCAGGGAGCCGCGGCGCAAATATCCCACGAGTACCAAGTGAGAATTTACGTTTACATAAAAAATCTCACTTTTCTTTAACAAGCCCTTCCCTCCCGCTGTCACAGGGCCATATATAATCCTCACCTCAACATTTGAACTCCTACTTCAGAGGGACGGAGCGGCGCCAGAGCGGCCTGTTCTCTTTTATTAGTGTGTCAGAGCTGGTATTGATTGAAGGTGTGATTGAAAGCACTGTATATCGCCTCGGAAAATAAAAAGACAAATTGAAGCGGACTGGGACTGTGTGAAGTTCGTGCGCTCAGACGTGTGAAACAGTCGAAGTAAATTAGAAAGTTATACTTTTTGACAAGCACATATGTATTTACAGTAATGCATGAGACATTTTTTGAGTTATGTGGACGGAGGGTCCAAAGATTTCAGAAAAAGAAAAAGCAGCGGGACGCAGGAAAACAAACCCTGGTGAAAAATGGCTCCCCAAGTCAAACCCATACTTCTTTATTTATGGCCCACAGAGTGACATTTTCACAACGCTGCCACCAACCATGAAATTTTCCTGCTATATTTTGCCAAGAAATGCTTAGTTGTAGAGACAAGAGGGAGGTAGGAGCAGGAACGGAGAGAGGAAGATGATTGATGACACAGAAGGTGCAGAGAGCACAGACATGAAGGGTGCTTGTTTGTGTTGTGCACTTTTTTTTAATGTTTCCTGTCTTCTCCCCGCGCTCATCAGCAGGTGCTTGACTGGATCATTGTTGGCAGTAATGTGCTGGCACCGGGGAGCGCCAGCAGGAAGCGGACGGAGGCTGATCCCTCTGTTCTGAGAGCACAGGGGCTCCTGGCTGCAGGGCACGCCGCAGGTACGCCGGGCTGCAGGTACAGACGGAGAACGCCGGGGCTTCAGCAGTGCAGGTTCTGGCAGGTCGGTCTCACTATCTGATCCTGTCGGTACTTTGCGAGCTGTATGTTTCCCCCACTTGAAAAGATTTGTTTGAGTGATGTACTCATGTTTTCTTAACAGCAATTATTTTCTAATCATGTTTTTCTTGCAAGAAACTGCTGATTTAGTTTAGGATAATTGAGAAAACTCTGAACACTGAGGAAGGAGAGATGTGGTTAATAAAACTGTTCACAAAGTCAAGAACGTTCATGCTTCAGTACTTAACTTTCAACTTAAGAAAACAATTATGTCTCTTAATCACCTCAGTAGCTCAGATGGCTCTGAACACTAAAAACTACCTTTACTTATATTTGCAAGAACACACATTGTGGCCAAAGTAACAATGAGCTAATTCCAGTTATTAAATACGTGTAGTGGACTAAAAAGTACAATGTTTGCCTCCAAAATGTAACCGATAAAATATAAAGAAGCGAGCGTCCCGTTCGCATCGTCATCGCTTAAGCTAACTTCCTGTCCGTCACCACACATGATGAGAGGCAGCGATCAGCAGACGGCAGCAAACAGAAGGATCCTGTTCTCCCCTCGATCAGGAGAACCTTTAATTGTTCTTTTACTGCATTCGTTACTGATCAAACTCTCTATAACAATGTTAACTGTTGAAATATATAAAGCTTTAATACTAACAGCAGCTTTACACAACTTGAGTGAATGTCGGTTTGTTTTTGCTTCTGTCGGCTTCAGTTTTTGTTTTTTATCTTATTAATTATTCATGCAAAAGTTCAAGAAAGTAACCTGGTTTCTGGATTTACAAGGTGGACCTGAATGCACCGCGAAGCTCCTGTGTGCGTGAGAGCGTTTCAAACTCCAACACCGACAACAGAGGAAGGAAACACGTGTGCTAAAGTGGTAAACACTCTCAGTTTCCTACAAACATTCAACATGTACCCGCCGCTGCAGCCGACAGTCCTCCAACATTTAGCTTTTAATTTTAAACCCTGCTGGTGCATAAATAAATAAACGCTTTTTTAAACAATTCAAGTCTGCTGTGACTCGAAGCAGACAGCCAGAGCAGCGTCGAGGAAGCGTACGATGAATTAATCAAACTGCATCACAACACTGACTTCTATTCTCAGCCCAGCGGAGATTCGCTCACTTTCTCTCATCTGCTTTCTTTTCTGCACTTGCACTTATTTTCAAACCCAACTCAGAAGAGAGAAAACTTGTGAGAAAGAGCTCCGTCTCCTCCTGAAAAGATTTTTCCTCGCTGACCTCATGACACACAACATAATTAGAGCCAATTAAACCCCCGTGAGTGGCATTTTAATTGCACGCCGCACATTTGTTACACTCCTTTAGCCACTTGGATGGAAAATATTGGTCTTGTCTACCATCTCTGCTGCAACTAATGCAATTTTAATTAAAGTTTTTCTTTTCCACAGAAGCTCTCGCTGCTTTGTCCTTGGAGCTGATGCGTTCAGACATGTACTGCAGGTATCACATTAACCTGCCAACGCAGTCACACGTGACTCTGTTGGGACGGTGACTCAGCGTGCAGCTATTCCAGGTATCCTTCTGTCTGCGATTGCAAACAAGTAGCAAACCCACAAAAAATATGTTGACCGATTATGTTCGTCAGTGTTTATATTGCCTGACACACCCGAAGCTCATTTCAGGCTGACAGAGGGAGGTGATTCTGTGGAATGTGGTGTTTAAAAAACATTAATTCACTGAAACAGTCAGAATGTAGCGCGGTGAGCGATGGACGTGTTGCTTTTAGCTCATAGCTGCTTCGTCACGGTTATCACATGCCTGTGTGAACACAGGATGGGTTTATCTCAGGGGATGTGTGGTGTCATGGAACAGATGTCATACAGTGAGCTTCACTGTAAATCTGGGATTCTCCTGACATCAGGGTTGTCTGTGATTTAATGGCCCTCTGCAGCACCATGATGATTCATTTCACATGTGTGCCAGTGCTGACATCAGACAAGGCGGATCTGTGGTGGACAATAGCAGAATCCCAAAGAAGCAAACAGTATTCAGAGTATTTTTTATCTGTTTTTTAGGTCGTCATACCTAAACGACTGAATAGGACGGTCATAGCGTCAGCTGCATCCTGACGTTCTCACTCCTGACGCATCAATTACAGCAGCCCGGTCAACAGAGTGTGGATTCAAATGCAGTTGTTAGCGTTTAGCATCGGCCTTTAAAGTAGTATGAAGAGTGAGAACGTCCAACTTTCCCTCTGGAGGCTGAGTTTGCATCCCGTTAGTGACCGAGTCAACAGGAATTTGTTTTTCTTAACCTAACCAAGTAGTTTATTTTCCACGAACCGAAACCAAGCAGTGACCGTTCAACAATGCATTCAGCATTCAGCGGACTTTAGTTTGAAAGCGTCGACCTTCAAGTCCAAAACTGACACTCGTGTTGTAGGTAGAGTGTCACAGTTTGAAGCTGCTGACGAGGTGACGTGCTGAATACCAGTTAGGTTTAGGAAAACATTGCTGTTTTGTGTTAAAATATCTTAAAAACGTCTCTAATTTCAGTTACAGATGTCGCTACATTACTGAAGTAACTCGCCACTTCTCCTCACTTCCTCTGTTGCAGACAAAAAAACTCAATTTGGGTCATAAACTCTTTTCACATTCGACTTTTATGTTCTTCTTTCTGACGACGGCAGGCTGATTTCTTGAGATGAGAGAAAACAAAACAAATGGTTTTGCAGGTTGTGTGTGATCTACAGAGGTCGGTCTCACCTCACCAAGGTGTCCTTTAACACAGGAGAGCAATGGAAAAGTTCTGTTATTTAAATACGGCCATAGAAGTCGTGTTAGTTAAATAATGTCAGATGAATAATGAATGCTCGTGGTGTCATCCAGCAGCACCAGAGCTGATCTTCATAAAATACTTTGCTCTTTAAGAACTTATCGAGGATCAGTTACATAAGCACACAGGACAAACTTCACCGCGAGATGAATTGGTCTCAGAGGAGCGGGGGGGAATAATAGCCCAGGTTATATTAAGTAATTCAACCTTTATTTATGCAGCGCGGGGTTTGCTGAGCGTGCATGCTCTTTTGCAGCTTCACATTTACACAGAGATATTCACACCTGGGAGCTGCAGCTGCAGTATTTCACGTCCCTGACCGAGATACGGTTTGAAGGTTATTACAAACACAACCGTACGGGAATAAATATCTCTGCAACGTTATACTAAAATCTTACCTTTGTCTTCAGGTAGTTCAGGTATTCAGTGTTTCCTCTGAGGGTGTAACAACCAATAACAAAACACGACTTTATCAGGGATTGTACTAGAATATAATAAGAGATGAATTCAATTTCTCTGTTCTCGCATATTTGAATGATCTTCTAGGACGATTCAGGTGGTTTTGCATATTTCATCTGATTTACTAAACCTCATTTGTGACTGATCACATCTCACCAGTGCTGGACAAGTTCATTATATATTGTATTAGATGCATTCAGTCAGAAGTAGCCGCCTACGTTTTCTACGCGTTTCCTTTAATCATCATGTGTCTATTTTCCTCCCGACTCAGACTGTTATCAGAACTGTTGGGACGTACTTACTGTACACAGTGTGAGTTTTTTTAGCCTTCCTCGACTTCATTAGTGAGGAAAATCCTGTGAGCTAATCCAGGCGTTCAGCTGGAGTCTGCCGCTGCACTCACAACATTTTAAAATCCCCCGTCTCCACTGGAGCATCCCCCCCTCTGTAAGCTCTGGATCTGGATCTCCACTCCCCGCTGCGCCCAGTTGTGTAGTTTTACTGCAGAGTGTCACAAGGTCAGAGCCCAAATATCATCACTGTACTCATTCCACAGTCCCGTAATCTATTCCACATGAGCGGGCTGAACTCTATTTGGTCCGAGGCATGAAAGTGAAATCACTGAGGTTAAACAATCAGTGAGTTTAATTCAGTTAACTTGGAGGATGCGATAAGACAGAGGATGGTTTTCATTATGCAGACTTGTGTGAAAGTGAGACACATTTAGAGTTGCACACGCGCTCGTACGTGCACGCCGGCCGAGCACCTGAAGACCACCGGCTGGAGCGGCATCGTGCGCGATCAGGCATCTGATTTCTGATAAGAACTTGCAAAGACCAAGACGAGCGCTGAGAGAGGCCGTCGTCTGTGTGGAGGAAATCAAAGCCAGGTAATCTGACTTGCATAGTAACAGCGGAGATGAAACGACTTACGCTGAAATGTTCTGATCTTGTAAAGCGAAGGATATCGCACCACCCACCGAGTGCACGGATTTAGAATGTCAGTCTGATCGCAAACAAGATATTGCGTCCCGTGAAATACCTACAGATTGCTCACCAGGCCTTTCCTGTTGGCCCAGTCTTGTAGTTTAGTTTCGTCTAGATTGGGACTCATGTGTGCTCGTTTTAAATATCTGACATAGAAGCAATTCCCATAGTTTTTTCACCAAGGTAACTGTGCTAATATTGGGCGGTTGATTCCTTTCACAGAAGTCAAGTTTGTCTCTCTGGTCTTTCTGGTGTGTCACGCTTAACGTCATGACCACACCAAACAAAATCAGGAACACATAAAGCAGTATGGAGACTAGTGACTTTTTAAAATATCATTTACTTCAGTGTCTCTTTTAATCTTGACGCCAACTGAACAATCTTCTCACTGCTGACGGGACCTGAGACGTTTATCTCCAACCAGCTAAAAAGCAAAACAACCTGATAACATTCAACAAATGCAACTTTATTTAAGGAATTTAAGCAAAGTGCACTAGAGGTTTTCTTACATTTGTTAACATGTCTCTTCTGCAGCCCACTGAGCAGCTACAGACCAACAGCTAACGGTCAGTGCCTTGCTAAAGGGCACATTGGTGGAGGTCAAATGAGGTAAAGGAGAGCGTCACCTATTTCTCTAACTTTAACCTTTCCCTGTTCCTCTGGAGGTTTTAATCCTCTGACTCTGTGGTCATAACCCATTTTCCCCGACATGAAGCCGCCCTTTACCATCTAACAGAACTCATTGCTTCCCGCCCTCCTATCCTTGTCTTTAAGTTTGTCCCAAACATTTAGCTGAAGTCATTGTCTGCTCGCATCCTTGGCAGCATGCCCGGGACTCTCTTTTTATATTTTACAGTGGAGACACGTACACACATCCCCGTGGCAATGTGAATAATGAGAACATGTACTTGGGAGGAGAGGAACAAATAGGGAACCGGCGGAGATAGAAAACAGGATAAAATAAAGATGACCTGCTGATGCTGTGGAGGTTCCTCAGCACATGCAGTGTGTTCTCGCTGCATGTACGGAGGATGAAGAGGATACAATCCAACACTCATCATCACACCAGCTCGTCATATACAGCGGCAATGTTAGTGGCAATGACGCTCTACCTGTCAGTCATCTGCAACACGGAGTTAGATTTTCAAAATAAAACGTGCTGACACAACAGTCCGAGCTTTACGACACATTTGGACTCACTGTTGCAGTCTGGTTGGGTTCAGGAGAAGATTATTGGGATTGCATTCAGTCTTGTAATATCAGTTTCGCAAGCGACGTAAGTCACGTTGCATAAGTGATTGAAGTGACATCATTAAAGCAAAACTCTCGCCAAAAAGCAACCGAGGCTTTATTTGGGATTGAATATGAGTCAAACCTTCGTGCAAAAGCATAACTGCGACGAAAGAGGAGCTTTTAAGATTTACCGTAGTCTCGGTTTTGGGCACGTTCATTTTGAACGGGAGAGTTAGGGGCAGGATAAGATAGCATCACGCTATTTTTAGAACAGTAAGAAGTCTCGACACAACATGAAACTTTGCTGGTAGCATCACCAGGGTCTCTACACATGAACACGAGCACTGAGAACATTGTTTGTGTACACAGAGTTTATGAAAAAGAAGGTTTTTGAACAACTCACGTTAGCTGCTGCATCTCATGCGCGTCGCCGTCATGGCAGACAAAAAGTGTCGATCCCCGAGTGCGACCTGACAGGCAGGAGAGTGATGGTGAACCGCTCCTCAAGCGTGCCTGTCAGGTCGCACTCACAGATCGACAAGTAGCGATTTTGATGCCAGTGTGTCATGCCCCTTAGCACTCCCGTTCAATATTAACGTGCTCAAAACCGAAACTACGGTAAATCTTAAAAGTGCCTCTTTCGTCGCAATTATGCTTTTACACGAAGGTTTGACTCATATTCAATCCCAAATAAAACCTCAGTTGCTTTTTGGCGGGAGTTTCACTTTAAGTACATAAACCTACTTGTCTTACGTAGCTTAAAATATAAATGACTCTTGAGTCTTGGTCAGAAACAGGATGCAGAACCGGGTCAACGGAGGGTTCCAGCGTATGACCCATCCTCGAACTAAACTACAGTTATTGAATCTCGTTAGTGGGTCTGTGTTGTGGGTTGTATCTGTTCTTTTCTCTCCCTCAGCACAGAGTTTCTTGCGGCCCACTCCAGAACTTCTCCTTCAACAGACGGATTCCTCCAGCGTGGTGGCTGGTCCTGATTGACGGGCCCACACTGCCTCATTACCATTCAGCACAGAGATAAGAAGAAAAAAAACAAAAAAACAGAAGCAGCATCAAAAAGGCTGCATCGGGAGTAATTAATCAGACCGCACAAACACACAAACATCTACACAAAGACAAACCCTGTTGAAACTCATTTTAAACAGGCCTTTTATATTCAGTCTTAATTGGTCAGCACAATCGGTAATGCGAGCCACCCTTGGCCACATGCGAGCCGAGCGCCTCTCTTTGTTACCGTGCCAGCGTGGATGCAGGGATCGCTGTCTCCATAATCAGCAGGCCGTGCTTTGAGGTTTCACATAATAGAGGACCAACTCTCAATGAGCTGCAATCAGTGGTTATGTGTGTGTTTATTTTTGCGAAAAAAGACAGGACAAAATATAATACTTCGTCCCCGTTCGGCGTCTCTGCCCCCGGGCTGATTGGGAGAATTCAGCCCTGAAGGAACGGAGCGGCTACGAACTTGATATCCTTTGTTTAATTGTCTTCTGAGACGTCGAGGTGAAACAGACTCTGTCGTGTCAGACAGCGCAGCTCATCCTCCAGCAGCTGATACGCTCAGGAGTAATTCACCGATCACCACAGTTTCTCCGCAGCGACCGCGTGCTTCGTGCTGAGTAAACAGCAGCGGTTCGCCCGCGGCCACAGGAGCAAGGCGATCCAATCGCTGCCCGCCATTTTGTTTGTCCTATAAAGCTTACACTATTACCAGGGAGCAGAGTGGCAAACAGGCAAACAGCCCAGCTTAGCTTTCACTGATAGGTCAGGGATGAGGGATCCAGAATGAACGGTATCTGATTTCCCCGTTTAGCCCGTTCGGATAAACAGGAGCAGCAGTTAGACGGCAGAGAACCTTCACGGAAGAGTTTCCTCATCTCACAACAAGCCCTTTTAAAATGTTTTATCCATCCTGCAGAACGTTTCAGCAGGACCGACTTGTCATCTCGGTCGTCCCACAACCCGTCAGTCCCTTTACACAAACATCTGATTGTTACTCGCTGCAGGGGGGGAAGTTTATAACATCCCATATTCTGCCTGGTTGTTGTGTTTACCCGTGTGAGGGGAGGAATGGGAATTGTGTCTCTCCACTGTGTACTTAAGGGGAATGCCACCCAAACCCAACAGAACCGCTGATATCCCCGGTCACAGAAGGAATAAGATAAATACACAGAGGGAAATCTGTTTGGACTGATGGAGTTAAGATAACAAGGAAGGAGAAAACACGATGGGGTCGACTGGTGCAGGCATAAACAGCCACAAATGGCTTGTTTGGTGTGTGCAGACTGTTAGAATTGTAAAAAAAAAAAAGCCCGGCACATGTTAGGAATAGATGAAATTGTCCTTGACAGTCACTCAACAAGCTGCTGGTGCTGCAGATGCTTCTGGGTGTTGAGAAACGCCGCCCCCAGCCTCCGATCTCACACTTGTTTCAGTGCGTTTTATTAACAGCCTTCCTCATCCTCACTTTTTTTTTGTCTTTTTATAACTTGAATGTTCACTCCGACGCGCCCACGCAGCCCGTCGTATCCACACCGCCGCCGCCGCTGCTCTGAGAGTGTTTTCCCCAGTTCGTCTTATTCTCACCTACACCCCGCTCACTTTTTATTTATCCACCTCTCGCCTTCTCTTTCATCATAGAAAATTCATGAGCAAGTTACAAGGTTCTATTTTTTCCCATAAAAATATTGACTTTGTTCACACGGTCGTGATCTCAGATTTTATTTTCTGCTTAACCCTCTCGCTGGTCTGACCAACGCTGTCAAAATATAAAGTAGTTTCTCTGTTGAACCTGCCAAGAAAATGGCAGACAAACTCTCCATGATTAGAGATTATGCCTCATAATCATGATGTCAGTTTCAGGAACAGTTTGGTAACAGTGCAAACAGGAACAGCTAATAGCGGATGCAGCTTTCGTCGCGGCTCGAGTGTAACTCAAGGCTAACGGACTCGCTTGCTGGGTAAATATGAAGCTTAGCAGAACCGCCAGTGGCAAAAACAAGAGCAACCTCGTCTGAAAAATGTATATTACACGCTTGGCTAAGATATGAAGAAGCTTTTTTGCTGTTAGCTTTCAAATAAAAGGAGTAATAAACAACCTGTGCATGGGCCATTAATAATGAAAAATGACATGAATGAGAGCACACAACAGTTTTGCTAGCTGGTATATAACAGATAACACAGTTATATATTATTTAAAAGCTAAATACTACAGGAAAAAAGCAGTTTGTTGGAATGCTAACAGCGAGGACGTCGACTCGATCGATGGCTCTGATATTTGGTAACTTTCTAACTTGACGTTCCTCGTTGCGCCGCCATCAGAGTCACAGTCGTCAGACACTAAGTGAAATATCTCTGTATCTACGGCAAAGACATTTCCCGTTTTAAGTGACAATAAAGACTTCTGCCACCTGGTGGGACTGACAGTTATTTTCTCTCACACAGATGCAGATCGATGATCCACCTGGACGTCAGGTTTTGGTCTTTTTAGTCTTCTTTCAAGTGCAGCTATTTAAGCTGAGACGCAGTCGGTGTTTGTCGCTGTTCGATCTCTGATGGTGTTTCGGTGTCTCTCACTCTTTCTCTCTCTGAAACTCTCCTCAGATCATCTTTTCATTTCTGCCCCACACTCTTCACATTTCTTCTTCTGTTTCTGGTCCTTTTTTCAATCCTCCCTTTCTCTCCGACAGCTCTGCCGGCCTCTCGAGACTTCTCTCTCCTCTGTAGTTTCTCCCTCCTGTACAGTTTGAGATACAGTATACTGAGCACCAACTACAGCTGCATACTAATGTCCATTGATCTGCTGGACACATAACATTTCAATCACAGGGACAGCATCCACCGGCCTCCAAACTTATTCCAATCAATGCGCAATAACCATAAAAGCTATCGAGCTGAGGTTGAGAGGGGGAGGGATTAACAATCATGTACATTTAAATCAAAGGTTACCACTCAGCAGTGCAATCCGTTCACACAGCCGTCCAGCTCGGGCTTGACTCAGAGTCTGAGTGGAAGCACACTGCGTTCATCGGTGGGAGACAAAGGCAGAAAAACTTGTTTCTTGATACCTCAGAGAGAAGAGCGGAGTTAATTAAAATGTGAGACACCTCGCTGAATATCTTTAGCGCTGTTTCCAAGCAGGCTTCCCAACGCCCAGGAGTAAAAGAGGGGATGGGGGGGAAGATTCTGAGTAGGTGAGACAGAGAGAAAAAATGAGTTGGAGGGCGGCAAACGCAGCATTATTTCAGCACGCACATCTGACTAGACAGGCTGAAGCTGCAAATTGCTTTTAGCAGTCAATTTCTCACCTTAATTAAAAGAGGGGAGCGCTCCAGCTACAGGCTACATCACTTTCAGCATCTGCTTTCCATGATAAAAGTGGGACAATGGTGGCGTGTTTTCTACCTGCGGTGTCCTGTTGATAAACCGCTGAGTGGTGTTGAGTCGGGTCAAACACTGGCGCTTAACCCGTGGTGTGAAACCTCAGCGAGCTGATGCCAATTAATTGTGCTTTTTGCTAGCTTGTCCTGAGAACGCCGCCGCCGCCGCTTCCCTCGTTCTCTTTGTTTACTCAGACCTGCAGTCACATTACAGCCGCAGCAGCCGACGGTGGCCCGGTTAATGAAACTAACCAATCATCCACCTGGAGAGTCCCTTTGTCCGTATTGATCGCCGCTGGATAATGTTGTCAAACGATGGCTGATAATGGATGCAGCAGGAAGCTCATTCCTATTCCAGATGAAGCGTTTGTCTCATCGTATGCTCCAGTAATAGATTAAATAAAAATTACGTGTCGTGTTGCAGCTTTTATGTAGAGTTCGGTGTTGCGTGTGCCGTTAAAGGCGTTACACAAATGAGCCCATGCATATTTCATGCTGTTGGTGCCTTTGTGATTTGTTATATTACAAAATTTAAAGAGCTAAGCCTGCAAAGCTCCCACCGCAGAGGCGCCGATGTAGGGATGTTTGCTAAGAGTAAAAACTGACAAAACAACCCTCAGCAGAGCAAACTCATTCATTTCAATGAGCAGCCTGGTGTGATGGCGTAATGTTGCAACCCCCTGCTGTGAAGAGCAGATAACAGCCACCAGACGCTCGGTCAGGTTGTAGGCATGAGACTGGTGAGGGTGAGGACGTTCCAATCAGAGGCAGGAGGCGCTTCTCACTGTGAGGGTGCTTATTATGGCACAACACCCGCCTCATTCCCAGGACGTCAAATACCAACACTCGTCCCTCAGCGTCTCACACAGACGCACCAGGCTTTTAACTAGCTAAACACACTCAGCGACGCACTCTAAGAGAGCGGTGGAGGCCGTTTCTGTGCCGGAACCCAACCAAACATTTTACGGTTTTAACCACGAGTTAGAAAAACGCTCTCTGCAGGAAGGATTCTGCGTCAAAGTGTCAAATACAGCATCTGTTAGCGGTCCCACACTTCCACACCTGACAACGTAGTTACCTCTCTGATGCGGCTCTCTAGTGCAGCAGATGAAGAGTCATGTGGTGGTGGAGGTTGATGGATGGGTCGTATCTTGGACTTTGGTTTGGTTTGCGTTCGGTTCGGGGACCAATAAATTACATTACGAGACTGAATGTAGTTATTTTAACCCAAAATATGATCTTTTTCTGAACCTCACCAAGTAGTTTTGTTGCCTGAACAAAGACAACCGCGACTATTTATTTATTTTTATTTATTTATTTATTTATTTATTTATGTTGTTTATTTCGGGCATGTCAACTCATCATCATCACATTTCATCATTGTTCAAATAATACAATACACACAGACTATTTGACATTCTTATAGTCACAATATGTTATAAACTGTGAACTTGTTGTCAGTGATTGCTCGACTGTGGAGTCTACAGAGGAGTAGGCTGATTATCACAGACTGTGTTCGACAGGTTTGCAGTCAGAACATGTCGACTGAACAGCATTTTGTTCAACGAGTGACCGTTTTGGGACTCGGAGTCGATCTGAAGCGGTTTTTAATAACCGTGCTTATCTTTGTTTTTATCACGCTGGTGTTATTCTGCTATAATCGACTTTCAGCTGAATTTGTTTGCCACAGAAAATGATGCATTAGTGCCGTTTGTGGTCTCTGAGCTCCACAGTGTAAAACATCGTTAATGCAGTGGATTTAAAACAGTTTGTTGATACGAGGTCGTGTCACTGAAACTACATTCAGCCCGTTTCTTTGTCTGAGAACGAGCGATTTCTCAGGACATTGCTTGAAGACATATTAAAGATGGAAAAAAAACAAACAGAAACATGATTTGGTTTAATAACAATGCTTCAAGCTGATTTCCATATTTTGTTACCTTCATTAAAATGTGCAAGCTTCATTTTCCAAAGAGAATCATAGTTGCCTCTTATTATGGTTAGAAGAAAAGAACAAAATACTAATGATGTATTATTATTTTTTACACAATAAAACACCAGCAGACAGTTTAACCAGACGATCGAAATCACGTTATTAAAAAGTGAAATAAAAACTGCAGCCAGAGCAGCGAGACAAAGCCGAACTTGGATTAAATTATCTTTTATTGTTTTTTCCCACATTGTGATCCTCTGACTAATCATGTTTGCTGCCACATTGACCTTGTTTCAGTCGTAATAAACTGTAAATGTACCTCATGATGTTTCTGTCAGCATGTTGCATTCGTCGACTTCAGAAAACAATCTGTTGCATCGACTCGTTCTCGCTCCTGCCTTCGATGGAGCCTCGTAAAAAAAAAAGACTCCACGTTAAACAGGCTCTGTGAGAAAATGTCGGGATCGCCGTTATTGATGGAATCATTACCACAATCTCATAATTCCCTCCGCGGATCAAGAGGTAATTTTACCGCTCGCGTAATCAGCGCTCACGATCAAATCGAGCCAATCCCTGACAACGTGCACGATGGGAGAAGAAGAGCGTTTCCTGTCTGCAGCCGAGAAACGACATGGATGAATGTCAAAGAAAAACATTCAATTATCTTAAGCGGGTTTACACAAGTGATTGCCCTGTTGATGGGGGGGGAGGCGGGACACGGCGGGTTAGGAATGGTCGTCTGGAGGTCTTTCTGATTTGATGGGATTCGTTCTGATGGGTCAAGTTGACGTTTCCTCTTTGTGGCGACGGCGAAGGAGGGAGAAACAAATTACTCCTTGTTGGCTGAGGCCAGCGTGGAAATCTGATGAGGGGAAATTACACATCTGCCCTCGTTTTGGGGCATAAAAACGTGCCTAAAACCATAATTCTGCAGCTTAAAGGTTGCTTTAAGCTCGAGAGGAGCGCTGAATGTTCGCCTTTGTGAACATGCGTGTGTTTGCATACGTACTGTACGATGTCCAGCCAGCTGTCACTCACAGGAGATGATCAGAAGGGCTGCGGTTCATAGCTCCGCTGGATTACGGCAAGAGAGGAAACATTCCACTCGTGCTCGCGGCTAATCAGCCTGTTTGTTCTCGCCCCGTTTTCAGAGTCCGACCAAATTGGATGATTAAACTCTTTAAACCCTCGACCTTGGGCTAATTATTTATGGGTGGGAGAAGAGGTGAGTTTGGGGTTCGGGGCGGGACTGACGCGCCTCATACGTACATGAAGTTGGACTTGAAGGTTGCAGATTTAGCAGAGGCGGCTGAAGGAGAGCGAGCAGGTTGAAGGGCAGCGGAGCTTTTGGGAGCTGGCTTGGCAGAAAGTCTACTGACATTACAGTTTTATAGTGAGGTCTCTGTCCCCAGGCTCACTCTGTAGCTTACCCTTGATCAAGAAAAACCACACACACACATGGAGTTCTGTGCTGAACACACACACACTCACACACACACTTTTGCTCAAACATGCATTCTCACACATGGCCCCTCAAGATTTGCAGCTTGATCGTGTTCCACCTCTGGAAACATGTGAAACACTAATATATTCCTCTTGCAGCTGCATAGTACATGCTGTACATACTGTATATGCACATGCACACACACACACTCACTCACTGTATATTACCGGGTGAAGAGTCGCTGACCTTCAGCTCGATTACCATTTGAAAGGGAGGTTACACGGAGGCCTGGCACCAGCGGAGCTGCAGCACACAGGCCAACATCTTGTCTTTGACCTGCTGGAGGCCGCTCGGTTTGGATATGAAGCTCAGAATCGATATCGTACATCCGCATGGAAACAGGTTTCCATGTCAACGCTGCGTGAAGATGATGTGCTTTAATTTCTCCAGTGTCTTCAGGTGCATGCGATCACTCTTTAACGCTCTTTCTGTGTGTAGATTTCTGTGTTTTTCCTGTGATTCATTTCCATCCATGTGCTTTTTCCAGTAAGACTGCAGTGCTGATGGAAGAAAAAAAAATCCAGACACATATTTTTGCACCTGATTCTGTTCTGAACTATTTCACATGAAGAGTTTGTTCATGCAAATATAATCTGATATGAATGTTTATGGAGTTTAAAGAGTTATTTTGTGGTTCTAGAAGTTAAAGTCCAAATTATTTTCCCATCGACGATGTTACCGGAATCCAAACTCACCAGAATAAATGTTAGCTTAGTGCGTATTTGTGCAAAACCAACATTATGGTGTGGGTCCAATGTTCTATTTCTCTTCCATCACAACAGTGTGCTTGTGGTTTAAGCACAAGAAACACTTGGTAAAGGTTTGTCAAGATACCTGAGGATGATCTGTAATGTCTCCACAGACCTGGACTGCTGTCAAAACACATAAAATCTGAAGGTGTTGTGACATTTCTGGTACGAATGCCCCCATTGCATGTATTGCATTTGTACTGGTTTGCAGAAACATGTACCGCTGACATTATATCCTGGTGACCGGGCCAGCTGTTCTCCTACAACACTCAAGGTGCAGTTTGTCACATTTATGCATCAATTTTAGCAGCAGTCAGCAAATACGGTGTCGTGTTTTGTTGACAAATGCATAAATGAAAAGACGGCCGTGCCTGAACACACACTTGTTACCACAGAGGTCCAAATGAGATGTTTAGATCCCACTTAGATCTCCAGTATACGAATGTTTGAAACATGGATAAACAACAACGTATGCATGTGTTTATGTATGTATATATATTTACATCGTGCACACCAACAGGCTGACAGTATTTATGACGGCAGGTGTGGTTAACGATCCTGATTGTCCAGGATAATAAACATCCAGAGTAATAATGTGGTTCTGTTACTGTACTTCAGAGACCGACTCTCTCCGGGCTGCGATTTACATATTTTTAATAAGATATGGAATCAAAATTTAATGAAAAAGCCACCAGGATGTGAATAGAAAAGCCTTATATATATATATGCAGCAAAAGAAAATGGTTGTGTTAATGGTTGTAGTTCAGCTTCCCTCATAAACTTTTTGAAAACTCACTTCTTCGACTTTTACCTGTTTTTTTTTTGTCCCCGAGTGACTTCGTCCTTATTCTGCAGAACAGTCAAAACGTAAGAATGGGGATGAGAAACTGGAAACGCCGGGACAAGTGAAGCACAAAAGAAGAGAGAAAAAAACAGAAGAGGGGACAGAATAGAATAGATATATGACTGAATAGGTAGTGACATAAAAAAAGCAGAGAGCAGGGCTTTAAGGAGAGCCGGCTGCAGGGAGGACGGTGATACGAGGGTCAGACGGCCACGAAGGTACGACAGACAGATTGAAGAATAAAATTCAGTGGAGGTGAATTGATGCTGCTATAAAAATTGTAGAGAGGGGAAAGGATGAGAAATAAAAGTGAGAAAAAAAGGAGTGAAAAGATGTGAAAACACAGGCGCTGCAGGTCAGAGGATGACACAATACAGCTAAAAAGAAAGATGGAGAGGAGATCAAGGCGACGGGATGACAGGACTGAAAACGGTGAATAGAAATCTGGAGCGGTGAGTAAAGAGAGATGGAGAGGGTGTGAAGGAACGCAGCAGCAGGTGGAGGTGTTGAGGACAGAGGAGATGAGTGGAGGCTGAGGATGGTGGAGGGTTTGTTCTTGACCTCAGCAGGAAGCCATCTTCTATCCACCCGCCACAAACTGCACTCGTGCAGCAGCCGAGCCGGGTTTCAAAGAGCCTCGACTCCGCCGAGCCTCATCGCGATAGTCACAGCAGAGCGGAGACGGAGGACGCTTCAACCTGCTCGGTGTGGGAATAACTCAGCCAGGCTCCAGAGTGAAAATTGAAAATGCTGCTTGAGTGAGAAGTTACTTATCATTCTTAATTGATTGGTTACAGCGTGGCGGCTCTGAAGTGCCTCCTGCTAGATGTTTCATACAGCAGATACTTCTTCTTTTCTTTTCTAACTCCATTCCCTCCATAAATCGCACCTCTAATAGGATTCCCATCAATATTACTACCAGTCCAGTAATGCATGACCATCTGTAATTAAGCGTTTATAGATTAACTAACAGTATGTCAATATGTACGCGGTTCAGTTGACAGAAATGATCAGAACTGAAGAATCATTCAGTCGACAAACGAGACGGAACAAAGTGTCAACTCGTTAACTCTGACCTACTTTACGTCCAGTCCATTAATGTATATTTCTAAAGTCTACAATCATCCACTAATCACAATAACATTAATCCAAGTTGTCCATCGTTCACCGACTTCGTTCTTCAAACACTAACGTAGCTTCTGTTGACAGGAGACGTATTTCCTCTTCTTCCTGTCTCAGGTCTGTTTGTTTTCATGTTTCTGCCTCCAGCGATTTCTGTTTGGTTTCCACTCCAGGACATCCCCGCGAGTACAGCAAGCGCTCCCCATTTGATGAATCTTTGCTTAATGTCTGTCAAAAAATCAATCACCGACGCTTGTGGCCGACATGCTGGGAGGGTAGTTTGGTTGAGTCCCGCCTCGGTCCGGCCTCGCAGGCTGCTTCAGGTGTTAGCAGCCGGAGTCGTCTTCCTCTCGCTGTTTTATAACCTCAGCTGAACACGGAACAGAAGCGGAATGATGATAATGAGTTTTGAATGGCAGTAATAGGTTTTATATTCAGAGGAGACCAGGTTCATCTGAGGCTGCGGCAGCTTCCATTTTAAAATGCAGAATCTTACTTCTGAGGTTATTTTGGTGAAAGTAATGTTAGACTTTACTCAGACAGTTTCACGTTATGCTAACTAATAATATATTATATTTTGGAGGTAACATGTGTCACACTCTCTGCTCTCTGTCCGTCCTGCCTGTTTCTCATAGCAGCAGGACTGGAGACGCTCCGGTCTGCTGGGAGCTAATAGATTCTGCCAGCTCCCTCGCCAAAGGCCCTGCTATGGTTCTGTCACTGTGCCCAGCCTGCAGCAGGGCTGGAGGGGTTGGACGGGACACAGGGTCCTGGGGGAAGATGGAGGTCTGGCTGGAGGGCACAGATTGAAAGAGGAGGGAAGGTGGAGGTGGAGGTGGAGGGTTGGAATGGAAACACGAGTTTGGCCGGTGGTGGACGGCGGCCAGAGAGAGGCGAACCTGCAGGAGAGGTGACCCCGCCTCCACCCACTGCCACCGGCAACCACAACCCCAAATCATCCACCCGGAGGGACCGAAGCGATCCTCTGTGGCATCGGAGCATTCCAGTGTTCCGCGTTCAGCTGGCTCAGATATTTGTGGCATGCAGGCAGCCAGAACCCTATTTTTGGATTTAGTTTCCACCACCAGTGGAATGGAATTTGGTGGATCTGGTACAAAGAGGAGATCTGGGTCTGTGTTTATCCAGCAGCTCAGAATCAGTCCTGCAAAGCTCACTGAAGGTTAATTAACGTGGAACAAAAAACACTTTGACCTCAGAGTAAAACTTCAAGTAGAACCATAAAAAGGGAAAGTTTGAGTCACATTATGATGTTTTTTCTTTTGTTTTCAGCAGAAAATACACAACAACCACATTACTATACAATATTACATTATTACAATAATCATACAATAAATACAATTATTAAATTAAAGCTCTGCTGTCGGTAATGAATGAATAATACATTTTAAATGTGTCTGAAAGCAGCTTGTTTTCTGTTATAACCACATGCTGAGCGTCACAGACCCAAATATTCTGCAGCCAAAACTACATCTTTTAATAAGCTTATTGTCATCAGTGAATACGTCTCTATTCAACAGAGCTACACACACACACACACACACACACGCCGTGCTGCCAGTTTGAACCAGTGGCCAACAACAGAAAACAAAGCGAAGCAAAAACACAAACACAAAGAGGATTTTCTTCATATGTCAGCATCAACAAAGACACATGAGATAAATTAACATCTTTCATCTCGTTTTGCTCGTGGAGATGATATTTTTTGTCACGGTGGTCGTTGAGCCTCACAGCACAGACGCAGTTTTAATGTGTTTGAATGGACGCCATTTTGGAACCTGGATTCTAGTTTCCAACACGTTTCTGCCTGAACGCCTTTCTAATGTCGACTCCTAACAGGTTGAGTGACCTCTGGATCATCGGCAGAGATAGATGTTGGCTTTCTGCCCGAGGCTGCCGAAACGTAAGACCCAAACACGGTCCCTGTTTCCTCCTGCGCTGAGCTGCCTGATAGAAAGTGCAGAAGACGTTTCCTTGTGACAACAGAATGCGAGCTGTTAATTCCTGCTTTTTGTTTTTACCCTGAGGGCCACTCACTCTCTCCTGCGTCCTTCAACCTCGATGGGAGCACAGATACCATCTGACCCGGCTGCGCTCCTCCTTCACCTCCAGCCTCTCAGTGCTCGGAGTGCCGCATCGCCGCAGGTTGCCTCGAAGGCGCGCAGCACTTAATGAAATAAATACCACGTGCCTCAGAGTGCCTGTGATCTCTAACCTGTCAAATAACCAGGAGGACGGTGGCGTGTCAGATCTCTGTGAACTCTCCATGCACACACTTTCCTCATAATAAACAACCTCAACTTCACATTCTGGCGCAGCTGATAGGATCTCCGGGCTTTTATGTCAGTGGCATCTGTCTTTGTTCCCCTTGATGCTGACACATGCAGGAGATAACGGAGTGTCAGACGGAAAGTGTTTTCACTATCTGTCAGCGGTGATGTGCTCAGATATACAGATATCACTGCTGGTCAGGAGTCACTTATGAAACCACGGACTATTAAGTACCTGTGAGGGAAGCATTTATAATAGACTTGCATGATTATAAAATGGCCTCAGACTTCCTCTCACTGGAACAAAGCGCTCTGGTTTGTATACTTTAAGGTGTCCCATACATATTGTACTCTCCAGTGTTCAGCCCATCAGCTGTAGCCGCCCACATCATAATTATAATATAAATATGATAATCAGCCGTGCTGGAAATAGCTAACCTGACATATCACAGTTTCTTTCATTTGCATTAGTCTCCAGAACACCGACGCTACACTTCACCATTTAAGTCTGATCATTCTTCACGATGCTCTTTATCTTCTATTGATGTCACCATAACAGCATCAGTGGGAGGGAGAGGCAATCAGCTCTCATTGTCGACTTAATTAAGTTTCATTTGACGGAGACGATGATTTGTAATCAGAGCCTCAACCTGCGATGATGTGCCGAGTGAAAAGCTGCGGTTATAAACGCGACTTCCAGGACTCGTTTCAAACGGCGAGGCCGTCCGTTCACGCGTAGACGCCGTCAGACGTCGCGTTGATTAACGTAATACCACGAGGACAGTGAAGAGCTCGTTCTCTGACGTCTTTCTGGTCCTCTTCAGGCTGTCGGCTGCCGTGTTCTAGTGCAACAATGACATCCTATGATGGAGCCGCGGTATGTCGCGGGACTGCGAGTCACTGAGCAGAGGACGTCTCAGAGTGAGGTATGTTAGCGCACTGGTTTGTTGCTTGTCCTACCTCCTGGGAGATGACAGCAGTGACAACACGAGACAGTCAGGAAAGTTCATTTTCGATGAACGCCCGGCGTGTCTGCTCTGCGGTCTGCACATCTGCGTCTGCCCCTCCACAGAATGGCCCACTTGACTGTGCACAGCGCCATATGGGAGCCCTGTTTGAAGCTACTAGCATAAAACCACGCAATTAATTCTGAATTACGCCAGACAATCTGCTGCAAGACGGCCGTAATGAAACTGATGTGGATGGGATCTGGGCACTGGCAGGAGGGCTGAGGCCTTTGGGCAGAGACATACATAGTCATAGATGCAGACACACCAACGCGGTGATTCACACAGGCAGCCACAGACGGACACGCTCGCCTGCCTGCACAGAGTCCGGCAGTCATTCAGCCTTGTGCATCCAGGAAGCGTCTGCATGACTGCCCTAAATCTGCCTGACGTGAGCCTGAAATTGAATCTAATGCAGCGCTCCCCGGAGACGCTGAGCAGCACGCTGGTAAATTATNAAAAAAAAAAAAAAAAAAAGGAGCTTTGGACTGCATAATTTAACCCAAATAAATGAGGAATATGAGAAGAGAATGGTAACCGAAGACAAGTGTCTGTTGACTCGTAGTGTAGCTCGTTTATCACGATCACAGCAGGAAGAGAGTGCGGTGGGAGTGTTGTGAATATTCAGCCGCCTGATCAGCAGGAGATGTAACAGCTCCTCGGAGAACACAGAACTGTATTATCTTCATTATTATTTTGAAGGTTATTTTCGTCACCACTGTGCTAAAGAAACACGGGTATAAACATCGGTAAGCCTCGCACTTATAGCTCCCTAATTACTGAGGTGTGACTCTGTGAATATATGGTACATTAAATATAGTACGTTATTAGATATTCAACACGGGAGGTAGGAGGGGAAGAGAAACCTCCACTGGTATCTATTTTGAACTATCCTGCAGTTGTGATCACTCAGTTCAAGTTTCAGTTGCAATCATTCAAAGTTTCTGCCTGTAAAAGCTCATGTTTAATTATCCACCATCTGGAAATGAAGATACTACTTTCCAATTAATTACTCTGTCTTATTGTTCATGGCTTACACACATTTACATAAAAGGTTCAGTAGATTTACTGGACTGTAACAGGAAGCCTCGTTTGTTTTGTCCGTAGTTTGGTTGACTGATTACTGACGTCGGCTGAATATTTGGGACACCACTGGATATTTTTTAAGATCTCGCGACATTTCCATCCATGCTTGTGGAGACAAAACCGGATGTTGACAACGAGACGCTAACTAACCCTAACCAAACAGGAATATCAAGCCCAGAACATGATCTTTTACTAACACCAAACCGAGTGTTAATTCGCCAATACTTAATTTGGCGATTGCTTACTGACGGTCATGCTAATAATCAGCTAGTTTGTAGAGGCAGGATCTTGGGGTCCTTTGGGCATCATGACACTCTAATTAACTATGTAGATACTTAGAAATGAGGGCACTTCACTTGGACGCCCTCTGTCAAACACTATCATCACAACTTATAAGCCTCACTTCCAGTTTCCATTCTCTATACCGCCCTCATTAAAATAGTTCAGAGTCCACATGTGAGCTCACAGCGTCAGTCTCCAGTACATGTACATGCACAGTTAGGATAGATCTGACAGGAGCACCCAGCAGCAGCCCCGTATACGGTGGCAGGCGAGTGCACCGCGCTTTAATTCCCCATCTCATTTCTCATGCACAAATCAGATGGGCTCCAGTGCTCTCGCAGCTTGTCTTCATCTGCAGCCGGCGTCTCTTTGGTTATCTCAGCCTCCCCTCAGTACTCGGCCCTCGCAGACCTTCAATTATTTATAAAGCCTTTTTTATTTTTTCGTTAGTTTTTTTGGAAAAAAGAGGCACGAGTGAAGAAGCATGAACATGGTGGCGAGGGGAAGGCAGAAGGCGCTGCCATGTGTATTTCTTGGCCCTGATGGATTTCTCTATAGTAGCGACAGCAGTGACATTGAGAGGGAATAACTCCGCGGCATTAAAAGGAGATATGTTTCCATTCAAGGGAGATTAAATTAATCTACTGTTATTGAGCGCCTTAATGCATTCACTCCCACAACGCAACCTAATTATATCAATTGGGGGAAGTGGAACAAAAAAAAAAGGAAGGAGATGAATGGTAATTTGACAAACTTGGGTTTGATGTGATCCCATTTGATCTCATCTGGATGTGATGAGGTTTGCCTGATAAGAAAGGTCAGCGTGGTGTGTTATCTTTATTAAAAGTTGGTTCAAAGGACACTTGTAATGATGATCCCACTCAATTCCGGGGATTACAATCTCTTTGATGGGTTAAATACCTAACATATGTGCAGGCCCCTTACATGTGTTCCCACCAGCTGTGCTGCTATCACATGCGTTGGTAATTCAGCGCTGTGGCCCTCTCTCTGTTTCCCTGTGGGCCACGCAGCTACCCCACGACACTGACACTAAACCCCTATAGAAAGTCTGATGCGATGACAAACATCTGTACGGGGACGTGAGGTATGGCTGCTACCGACTTGCTGCAGTCAGACTGAATGATATCTCTGTTTTCGGATTTAGTGTGAACATCTGGTAGACACCGTAAAATTACATCTTTCAGAACCCGCCGGGCTTGAGTTATGTCAGGCAGCCAGCAGCGGGGTCAGCGCGGAGGCCAGGTAACAGCTGGCCGACGTGAAGGGTTTGAGGGTGGATCAAGGTTGAGACAGGAAATGATAGAGATACATTCACTGTAACAATTCCTCTGAGTTGGTGATGTAATTTAATTTGTAATCATTAGTTCAGTAATATAGTCCTGTTAAGTGGTGTTAAAATTGTGAAATCATTAATCTACAAGCCGGCACATTTAGTGTAGGAGGAGGAACTCTCTGTTTTACTTGTCAGCTAAAAACTGTTGTAGTTGACGTTACCAATACGAGCCTCAGTACCAGAAGCAATGCATCGTTGCAGCCATGCAGCCATGTCACAGGTCTCCTGTGAACTCTAACTCTATAAGGACACTCCCACACTCTGTAAGGACACTTTCACATCCTGTAAGGACACTTTCACATCCTGTAAGGACACTACCACACTTCGTAAGGACACTCCCACACTCTGTAAGGACACTCCCACACTTCGTAAGGACACTCCCACACTCTGTAAGGACACTCCCACACTCTGTAAGGACACTAACACACTTTGTAAGGACACTTTCACACTCTGTAAGGACACTCCCACACTTCGCAAGGACACTCCCACACTCTGTAAGGACACTCCCAGACTTCGTAAGGACACTCCCACACTCTGTAAGGACACTCCCACACTCTGTAAGGACACTAACACACTTTGTAAGGACACTTTCACACTCTGTAAGGACACTCCCACACTCTGTAAGGACACTTTCACATCCTGTAAGGACACTTTCACATTCTGTTAGGACACTACCACACTTCGTAATGACACTCCCACACTCTGTAAGGACACTTTCACATCCTGTAAGGACACTACCACACTTCGTAATGACACTCCCACACTCTGTAAGGACACTTTCACATCCTGTAAGGACACTTTCACATCCTGTAAGGACACTCCCACACTTCGTAAGGACACTCCCGCACTCTGTAAGGACACTCCCACACTCTGTAAGGACAATCCCACACAGGGTTTAAAAGCCTGCAACTCCCCTATTCCCCTTTATTGTCAGAAATTTATCACGAGGAACTGACGGCTACATTCAACATGTATTCAGGTGATTGGGTTGAAATTCTTGCTAAGTACACTTCATTTAAATAAGCTAAAACTGGAGGCCTAAAATTTGATTGGTTAAGGTTAGAAAAACATAATGGTTTGGCTTAAAATACCTCTTTTTGTTGCCTTGGTCATGGATGGAGACGGTCCAACTTGACTGGTTTTGGTAGCCACAACATCCCCCAGGTGTCCTTACAAATTTGCACTGTTGAGTTTCAAACTGCTTGATGTGACAGGCAGCTAAAAAAAAGCATTTAAAGTGTACAAGATATGCTGTGTTTGCTACAAATGTGTCCTGGTGACTGGGCTGAGAACTTACTTCCAAAGCCATGGCTAAATATTTAAGTGATTTTGACAATCTCCACGAGGCAACAACTGCAATAACTCACCTTAATTACAAAGCTTCCCCTTGAACAAGACTTAGATGACTCATAGCGTCCTGTGTCACAGCAGATGAAGGACAGAAACGAGCCGTGTTTGATGGGCACCACTGCAGGATATTAGTGTCAGAATAGTTTTCAGCCCAAATGGCTTTTGAAAAATACCCAGTGGAAAGAAACGCTAAATAGAAGCATCAAGGGGGAAGGAAATAGTTGGAATTTGATGTCACCCCTGTGCCACTGCGTTTACCCTACACAATTAAGAGCTCTTCCCGTCAGTGTTGCACTCTCTAACTTAATCCATCTGTGTCATCATCCAGGTCCCCATGCAGGACCTAATCTAGGCTAAATGCATCTATAATCCAATTAATCTGTCATAGCGCAGGTCCGCTGACGATATTTTTACTTTCTGCTGACACGTCCCATTTCCCTCTCGGCAAAATAATGAGGAGGGATAACTTAATTTGGACAACGGGCGAGCAATAATGAAAGACACTTAACGTGTGCGAAGACCGGGATGGAAAAAAGTCTGTGTCTTTATAATGAGTTGCGTTCGCCGGTGCCAAACTTCTGTTTACTCTCCGTCGTCTCGATGAAGAGCGAGCGCGGCTCACACGTCAAACACGGGCACGCATCGCCGTACAGATGTGGCCTGATGCTGTTCATTTCGTTTACATCTCCGCCGCTATAAGGAACGGTAATTTAAAAGTGTTTCGGCATCAGCTCGTGACAGCACACAGAGTGGATGATAATGGCAAAGTGCTGACAAACACAGCTGATTATGAACAGCTGATTGTTCATTAAACGAGACGCAAACATACGATGCGTTATTAACCCAGACGGAGATCCACGTAGCTGCCGCGCCAGAGAAACGTCGTGTGGCATCATCTCCGTCTTTATATCTCGTAATTGATCTTTTCTTTATTATTCGAGGAAGAAGAACTGTCTCTCAGGTGATCAGTAGAAGTCATTACCTGCTGACAGCGGAAAAGAGAAAAGGCACAATCATCTGATCACACTTGACGGGTGTTTCACATTCACTTTGCCTCTTTCAGAGAGCTTTTTACTGTCTGACATTTCCATCTTGGCAGGAGCTGTTGGACGAAGTGATAAAACTCACCGTCCTCTGTTCTCCTGAAGAAGAATGTCACGACTCGCAGATGTACTCGTTGTCTTCTTCAACAGCAGATTGTCGGCGAGTGTAACCTTTTGTGTATGTTTAACATTATCTCTTGTTGCTTCAGAGTTTTCTGGATAATAAAGCAGCCCGTATCGCCAAGAAGGCCAATATTTGATAATGTTTGCCAAACCCTGCTTTGCATTCAGCGAAAACACTGTTTGAAGTCCCGCTTTCTCCGACAGCTCTGCATGAGAAGTAAAGTTTGGTTAGGGTTATTGGAATTACAGTCAATATAAAGGCGAGCTTTAAATACGGCATAACACAGAATTTGGATAGAAATATAGATAATAAAAACAGCCAGTGAGATGATTTTCGTATGAATTATGTACCGACATCTCGAATAGTGTATCATTCTGAGGGCTGCCAGGTGGAAAGCTACGCCGCCCTCCAAAGTCAATTTTATCTCCATCTGAGAGTAGAAAAGGATTTTTTTTAAAAAGAAATAACATTAGAGAAAATTCAACACTCGTACTCGTGGATCAGAGAAAGTTCTTCGGGGCCTGGGGATCACTCCTCGCATATTTTCAAAGGCCTGGTGTTATGATAGAGACGTAACGGAGCGACTTCCAACACATCGCTCAGCTCACCACGCAGCCCGGCATCCTTTAACTCGGGCTCACTTCAGAGTCCTAATATTAATACTCCTCATACATAAAACCAACTGCTGCCACTTTTTCTTTTTGTCTCTCTCGCCATCACAAATTCGCAGTCTGAGGACGTGTTGGGTCCAGAACACTGAGACTGGGATGACCTATACTGCGGTTATGAAACCGAGTATTCAGAGTAAGAATTAGTGCAATATTTGTCGTTGCTTGTCAGGATGTAGATTATATTCCATGAGATCTTATATTTCATTCTAAAAATTGGTTATATACATCTTAAAAGGGTCAACTTTTAAAAATAATGGTTGAATTTTTCTTAATTTGTTCATATTTTTCAACATTTAAACCATAAGATACAGATTTAATGTAATAATAAGAAGATACAGGTAGTGCACTATCTGTATTTTTAGGGTCGAAGGTCAAGTAATTGGCCTTGATGTTTAATAAACATACTTAACAAGCACTCAACTGTTGTTTTCTCGGATTCACTGTTTGCAAAGATACAGCAGTTTGCTTTAGTGCGGCACTGAAGTGGCTGAACGAGTATATTTCACTGCTCCTTGTCCTTTTCCGTTGCTTTAAACATTTTAAACTGGCTCACGCTGCCACATCAAGGTGAGCCTGAGTGCAATAAAGACGTGGGATCATATCGCTCAGAAACCTGTGAGAGATTATCACCCCTGCCTATCAGCAGCCGCAGCACATGCATTTTGCAGGAGCGCTGAAATTGCACACCCTTCTCTCTTCACAACCTCCACTTTCACTGAAATGTCAGTGCTTTTGATAATCAGATGCTGCGCTTTGAAAGTCAAATGCCAGAGTTGAGCCTCTATTGAACCCTCGGATGTGGGTATAATCTACCTACATCTGCATGAATTACAGAAATCCACATGGAAATGACGGCCTTTTATTGAAGAGATGGTGACTTTGTGGGAAGTAAAGTGCCTGTGATTTGTAAATGTTCCACAATGGAGTTGGACATATGCAGCGGTAATGATCCAGAGGGTTGTATTTACTGTGATTGATGGTATGGTATAAACTGGTATGAAGTTTGCTACATGCTGTTTTTAACTTATCCAGTAAGTACACTCATAAAATGAGGAGGATACAAAAAAAAAAAAAGGAAAAGATGGATAATTAGCTCCCTGGTTACCAAAACTGTGGGCCTAGCAACCATTAAAGTCAGCGTAAGTTTGTTAGATGCCATCGGAGCGTTCAAAGCCTGCTTAGTGCAGGAGAGGAAAGAGGCGAGAATACATCTGTCTTCCAAATTAAAATCGTTTTAATGGGCGAGTGTGCTACATGCCCACTGCAGAGAGAAGAAGTCGTGCCTGTGATGATACAGATGGACTCACATTGATGTAATTAACTCTCAGCGGAGAGCACCTGTTGCTTTTCTGCAGAATGATTTCATGCGGTTTGTCGTGCTAAGAGATTAGCAGCCATGTTAGAGCCATACGTCTGACGTTCGGCGGTGAAGCTGCAGCGGTGGGTTCAGTGTGTATCAGTGAAGTCCCATTAGCTCGCATCATGTTGAGCACAAACTGGCAATTAATAAAACATGCCGTGGAGTGTGTGTGTGTGTGTGCATTCATAAAATACCAAAAGAATCAACGGAGCTCATTAAAATGCAGTTAGTAATGTACAGTTAGACAGAGCGTACTGTACGGAGGAGATCCTCTTCCTGGAGTATGTACACTTCAGATTGTGCAGAAGCCTGATTTAAATTTCTCACCATGTTTCTCTTTGGCTTCATGTTTCATCATCAGCTCACGTTCGAGTCGAGAACCTTCGTCCAATTAACTCTCACGGAATGTTTTGTTTTATTCAAGCGGGCTGAAATAAAAATTAAAAACATTGTTTGCCCTCCAGGCCTGATGATCTTTGATTCTTCAGCAATTCTTTGCCAATAATAGCCTAATTACTTTTAATTAATGATTTTTACTTCCACTCTGATTGATGTTAGCGTGTTTATGTGAATACTTTGTTGATCTAAACACTTCCTAATGATTATAATTACTTACACTAATGTTTAGGGCATAAAATGAGCTGCGCTATTGAATTATTGATAACTGTATTCATTTTTGTAATAAATTATTTGGAAATAAAAGTCGGTGGGCCCAGTTATGGTGATCTGGGTGTGCAGACACTCCTCAAACACAGCAACTTCAGCAGCCTAAAGCTTCAAACTACGGCGCTTTATGCCCGAATTGTCAGTTATACATGAGGACGGCTCCATGGTCCAGTTAGCAAGAATACGTGATATGCAATATCTGGTTAGGTTTAGGAAAAGATCAGAATCTGGGTTAAAATAGTGACGTTCAGTGTTGTAACTCATGTCATGCTGCATGAGTACATCATTTACATGACATTACTTACATGAACTTACTTACCAAACTTACAGAAAAATGTTTGACTCTTGGCCACAAACGGGACAAGAACCCTGGTCCTGGTCTGCAGGGAAAGTCCAGCATGGGATGAAGGTGCTCAGTCATCCAGGTCGTGATAATTCTAAATGTTGTATCGTAAGCAGTGTCCTTAGCGTGTGGGAGTGTCCCTACTGAGTATGGGAGTGTCTTTACAGAATGTGGGAGTGTCCCTACATATTGTGGGAGTGTCCTTACAGAGCGTGGGAGTGTCCTTACATAATGTGGGAGTGTCTTTAGAGTGTGGGAGTGTCCCTACAGACTGTGGGAGTGTCCTTACAGAGCATGGGAGTGTCCTTACATAATGTGGGAGTGTCTTTAGAGTGTGGGAGTATCCCTACAGACTGTGGGAGTGTCCTTACAGAATGTGGAAGTGTCCCTACAGAATGTGGGAGTGTCCTTACAGAGTGTGGGAGTGTCCCTACAGAATGTGGGAGTGTCCTTACAGAGCGTGGGAGTGTCCTTACGGAGCATGGGAGTGTCCCTACAGAGTCGGACAAGTGTGAGCTCTGAGTGTCAGAGTTGTTGGGGCCACTTGTGGGTCCTTGGTCCAGTTGGCCTTCATGGTGGTTGCTTGAGGTGAGTCCAGGTGTGAATTGTTGTAAAGCTGTTTGGGAGAGAACTCAGTACTACATCGTCGGTGGGTGATAGAGTCGTAGGCCACCTCCTCTGTGACGGTCCGGTTTGACATCGATGGATTCTTTGACACCTCTTTCAAACCATCTTTGTTCTTTTACCAAGTTTGTGTCAGAAGTCTTGCATGTATCCCATCCAACCAGCCTCTGACTTGGACTTTTCTCTCTGCTTATGCTAAAAGACTAGCAAGGTTGTTCAAGAAGTGTTACTGGAGGACCAGGGCCACTGACCAGGCTGTGGTATTTAACAGTCTGGGAGTGAGAACGGTCCGGCTGTGGAAATGTGGCTATTTGAGACTACCAATTTACTCATCTAGAAGTCAGAGAGCAACATTAGTATTCATTTGGTGTCTCCTCCCTGTCCACCTGATAAATATAAGCCCAATATTTACTCTCACTTTGGATCTGTTTTGGATTCTGCCAACCCCTCGGGGAAAAATCTGTCAATTAAGCTGCTCAGCTTGTTCAGACCTGATGCCAATGAGAATAAAACCATGAGCAGTGATGTTGTGGGCTGCAAAAAGCTGAAGTAATGAGCAGACAGACACTAAAACTTTGCAATGCTGATGGGATCTGCAGAGTTTGTGGTAATTGTCTGCAAATTCATGACTACGAGTGACCCATTTAAATTTACACGTGGTCATTTGACCCATTTTTCTTTCTTTTTTTTATATAAAACAAATATGGTTTATAGTGGGTTTAAGTGCATGTAAATGTGGTGGGAACCAGATGACCTCCCCCCTCAAAAAACACAGATTTGCTCCTCCCAGAAAATAGCTCCAACATGCCACTTTAAACAAGCCTTATTTCATTATGCACTGCTGTGTTAAATGTCACAATATCAATTTCAGCTGGCTGGGAGAGAGATGTGCCTGTTAGCTGAAACCACCTCTTTATATTTATTGTCTAGGCCTTCCCAGAAAAAAAAGTGCTAATGATTTTCAGGCCTCTCTCCTTAATTCACCCAGCAGCTGTACTAGCAGCTGTATGCCCACAGAGACAGCCAATCAAAATGTGACACTACTGCATTTTTCTCTGTCAGCTTCGTCTCTCTTTATTCATTTTCCAATCTATTTTCTTCCTTCTTCATGTGCACTGGCTCAAGTTGACATTCCTTCCTGTCAGTCCCGACTGTCTCTATCCCGTCCCGACTCCTCTCTCCTTCCTCGTCTGTCTATATTTTGGTGCGTAATATTTTTAGTCCTTCTCTGTTATTTTGAACCAAGAAGAAATACTTGTTTAGTTTTGCTCGGACTGCTCACAAAGAGAGATAAACTTCTCACACTTGACCAGTAAATGAGCAGGAAGAATCTCAGATTACACAAAAGACAAGGAAACAGTTTGGTGTGGAATGATTTTCCTCATCGGAGCGCCAAATAAGCCGGCAGAGGTTTTACACTTCAACAGTATGAGGAAGAAGACGGGAGGGAGCAGCTAGTTACAACATCTGTTAATAGTTTTGAGCTTTGCAATTTAAGTTAATTGAACATGAAGAAGCATTAATAAGTTGCATCAACAACTATTTTGCCCCAGCACTCGTCCAAAGATAATGTTTCACAACTTATTTTTTTCGTGATTAGCAACTTCTTCATTATTGTGAAACCAACAACTATAACTTATCTTAAAATGTACGAAACACACAAGTTTCCATCGCGTGTTTTCTTCTAACTATGAAGAGGAAGAGTCTCAGTGCATGCTGGGAAGTCTGCTGAATGCTGATCATGTTTTTGTTGAGTCAGAGTGAGATTAAACTCTTTTGTACCGTTTATATTTATCCAACTCATCATTTGAAGTCAAAACACTTCAAGTTAGAGGAACTCAAGTTTACGAGTTCTTAAGTGCTTTCAAAATGTTAAGTTCAATCAACTTGAAAAAGGTTGATTCCACTAAATTTCCTCCTTTTTAACATTGTACCAATCATAAAAAATCTATCAATACATCTGAGAGCTCTGCAGGTATTTAAACCTCCAATTTTTTCCATTTGTTTCATTTTTACAACATGACATTCACCATTTAGACAATCTGCACCTTGTTATTTGTCCCTTTGTTCTCACCTGATCTGAGGACTGAAGATTCAGCACTTCACTGCCACATTAACTTTGAGGGTTCAGCTCATAAAAACAAGCAGAGGGCTTTTTCAATAAAACCACAGAATCTTTATAGAAAGATAGATAATAAAAACGACCAAAGAGATTATGTTTTATTGACTTTAGAGTCAGCATCTTCAATAATATGTCAGTTAACGGGCTGCCAGGTGGGGAGATATACGTACTCTTTTTATATTCCAGTTATTTTTGTGCTAGCTTATAGTTGAGCTGTGTGGCCATTTATCTGTATATGTGTTGATTGCATAAGATTGTTGTAACGTTATAAAAACACTGAGCTTAAAGGCCTGAAACTACATGCAGACATACAGCAGGTACAGGCAACACGCTCTCCTTCGCTCCCAGTGCAAAGAAATGGAGCTTTCTGCGGTTGCATTATGTTTTTGTTGGCACCTCTAAGAAAGTGTTCTTCTGTACAGGGATAATTTATTACCACATAATTATTATAATCTCATTTGAGGAAAACATCACATAATGACAATTAACTCCATGTCACGATTCGTTCTGTGTTCAAAATCAAAACTTTAGACATACATGAGAGAAATCTTGATTTTTTTTTCCTGGGAAAATGCTGATATATATTCGTGGGAAGTAGTCATTTAAAAGAAAACCACAGGAAAACCTTCGGCCCTAACACACACGTGTGCGTGGCCGCAGGTCCATTCCTCGAGAGTTTTTAGACTGTTTGGACGCGGTCTGCTGTGGACGTCTGGAATGTAAATCTCAGCCTCGTCTGATTTCAGGGAGACAACGTGCGTCTGGATGTGCAGCTGAGGGCAATTTCCTCACAATCACTCTGAGAGCTTTTCTCTTGCTCGCTAATTAATCCAAACTGTGAGAAATACACACACGCAGGTGGACACACACACACACACACACACGTGTCTACACGCAGACATACAGCAGAATATCAACACACACCGGTGCGTGCCATGCAATCAGTCACTCCACCCAAACCACCACCGCTGCTCCTCCACGTCTCTCTGGGAGAGAATAATTTGGCCGGTCCCTCTGGCCCAAGAATCTCCTAAGTAGTGGTGGGCAGCAGATTCTCAGAGGGAGGCACAGCTTTTTGGGTGGAGGAAGCACAATTACTCCACAGGGAGCTCTGGAAGCAATTATCCCACCACCCGAATGCCCCTGAAACAATTCACCAACCGCTATCAAACACACACAAATTGTTCTGCCAACCTATTGTACTGAGTCACCACATCATTGCTTGGAGAATTGTATTAACCTCATTTGCTGTGCATACGCCCACACAAAGCAATTGAGCTAGAAAATAAACAGTTGGCCGGCTCAGATAATAACTGGCGAGACACTGTATTGGAAAAGGTGGTGCATGAAAGTGCTGTGAGGGGTGAGCAGAGCGGGGAAGGTATATGATGGCAGAGTTCAGCCTGCAGCTCCCTCTGCCTCCGATTCACACCCAGAGGACACGTTCATTTACACCGTGAAACACACACATACACACACACACACACACACACACACACACACTGCTGCTCGTCCCGAGCAGAATGCCTGCGACGGCTACACGGGAGCTAACGGATAAAACTGCCAACAACCGCAGGAAAGATCACACACACGGAGTCACACTAACTCCTCTGTGGGTGATCATATCTTCACACAGACAGGAACAGGAGCTGTTTGCAAGTTGTAAATAGTTTCATTAAAACTGTGTTGAAACCAAGTGGCAGAAAATCCAAAAAGTAGAAAAAAAACTGCAGTTCCACTAATGGCCACCTGAGGCTCCAAACAGGGAGTCAGTCCCTGTAAAAACTCCACAGCAGACACCAACATGTTTTTACAGTCGGGTGATTTGGTTTCTGTAGCTAAGTTACTTGCTCATGACAACTGTAAGAGGGTAAATTATTTTTATGATGCATAATTAATGACGTGGCCACTGTGAGTGACAAGATGTCTGCTGGGACTCACCTCAGCTAACGCCAGTCGCTCATCTGGACCTCTCAGCCGTGTTTGTGGTGTAAATAACATGGACTGCTGTTCAGAGACAGACGCTGGTGTTTTGGTGCTTCTCCTGGAAGAATAAACACCATTAGCACTGCTACAAGCTATCTTATAGCTAATGTAACTTATAGTAGGGTATTGTGGCTGTTGGGAGTGGATAAACTTGGGGCGACACTCCAGTAAACTCCACCTCTTTGACCAATTTTGGTTAGCGTAGCAAGATAGCAAAGACCACTTTGAGCTTCATTCTGACTCCTATGGGCGACATCACACCAACTCTCTCCAGTCAACGGTTGGCACACAAGCAGTCACGTGACTGTCTGACTGTACAGGAGCTCAAACTGGGTAACAGGCCAGCTGTGTGGGGGTGGAGCCACAGCGAGGGGGGAGGGGCTTGGATGACCAGGGGAAGAATCTGGGCTGGTTAGTGTAAACTTTTTTTGGCCGCGCCAGAGAAAGTTTGAGAAGCTGTACAGTACGACAGCAGCATCTGGATGAAATGCTGAGCAGAGCCGAACCAGAGGCCCAGAAGAGCTTCTCCTCCTTTCATGCTCCCTCGCTTCTATATCTTTCTGCTCCATCTCTGTAATCATCTCTGCCTGCATCCTTCCTTCACAACACTGACATCAACGGCCAGATACTGTGTGAAAAGTTAAACCAACATGGGACTAAGTTATGTACTTATAAAAAACTGTG
>CAEMYA010000021.1:356008-367625 GCA_903131615.1 Diplodus sargus
CTGTTTGATTTTTTTTTTTTTCCAGCCTATACGTCCGCGCCACATGAAGGCAGGCAGTGTGTGGTGGGCATGTGAATTGTAAGTCCTGGTTCTGGATGTGTGTGTGTGTGTGTGTGCAGGTCTGTAGGAATCAGAATCAAACAGGCTCTGCCGCGTGTGTGTGTGATTCATCCCTGGAAAAAAAAAAAAAGAAGAAGAAGGGCAGCGTTTTTTTAAACTCTCCAATTACTCTGATGAGCTGCATGTCATGTCGTCATGGCGACCGCCTCCCCCCCACGCTCATCCACCTCCCTGACTGAAGAAGAAGAAGAAGAAGAAGCGACGCTGACGCTGCACAGGATGTAAGTCACCGACATCTTCCACCAGAGGGGTAATTCCACCCGTCGGGCGGGGACATGTGGAAGTGGTTTGGACTGAGGAAGGTGTCAAGGCGGGTACACGTTGCTGTTGGATTTTTTTTAGGGGGGGATGTAACCTCTCCAAAGTGCCCTCCACCCTCCACCTGCCTCCTCTAAAGCCTGAGCCAAGAGATGTCTGATGGGGTTTTTTAAAAGTGGGGAAGAGAGAGACGTTAGATCAGATTAACTCACTCCACATGCCTAATGGGCTGTTACATAGGTCTGACACACACCATTACCCACCATTTACACCTCACCGGCGCAGAAGGCGAAGACAGAGACGGTGGGTGCGTTTCCTCCAGATTGCATGCACGTGTATGTGTGAGAGAGGAAAGGTGGTAAAACAAGATGCAGGGAAACGGCCTGTATCTGTGTGTGTGTGAGGGAAAGTATCTGTGTGTGTGTGTGTGATTGCTCTTGAACTGGATGGGTGGGCACGCTGAGGTAAAAAGCAGACTTTATTGGATAATTAAGAGGATCTGAGTTGCTCTCATTACTCCACTGCTGCTCTCCCCCTTGTTGGCCTCAGACACTGACAGAGCAGAAACAACAGTCAAACAAAGACTCCGCAAGAGGAAACGCTTCTCTGCCACAGTTTGTGTTCGGCTGGCTCATTCACTTCCTGAACCGAGACTCTCTTCCTCCCCCGGATCATAACATTGTCCCGACACTGTATCGCTGTTGAGCAGAGCTGTCCGCACAGGCCGCGAGCTTTACCCCCCGCGGCTCACAATTGGTTTTGCAGTTTCAGCACGCTCCACTTTAGAACAAAATGCACTACAAGGCATCGCCTGAGCTGCAGCTGTGCAGCCAGAGAGGATCCCCGCTTGTAGTAAATCTTTCCAGGAAAAGTACCAGAGAAGTTGAAGATATCTTTGAAGCTATAAACAGCAAATCTGGCAGAGCCCGACGCTCATTTTCACATGGAACAGGTTGTCTGTATTTCAAGCAAGAGGGTGTAACATGAAGAGTGGGAATATAAAAACAAGAAAAAAGTGAAAGAGAGCAGGAGAGACGGTGTCTGTACGCCCTCGTAGGGGCGGCAGCTGGATTGTGTTAGCGCGTCGGAGCGCGTTATCGCCGGGACACAACACAAAGCAGGCCCGCTAAGCATTCTGCTTTGCTAACCACCGCCTTCACGTTAAAGACAGGGTTTGGCGTCTTAGCCATGAACCGTGGGCCTCGGAGACCAAACACAGGCTGACAGAGCAGCTACAGACAAACCAGAGTTTGTCGTGTCCTGCTGAGTCTGACTGGTCTGTTGGAACGGGCGCGCCTGGGGTTCGTCAGTCCACAAGGCTGCCGCACGGAGAGAGGAAATGAATACTGTTGAATAGGAAGAAGTCAAAGAGCTAAAAAAGGCCTCTTAAATGCTTGTGTAGTGACAGAATGAGAGACTTCCTGATGAGTTTAGGAAATGAATACAGTAAGGACAATAAAGGATGTGAATCAGGGGGGCCTGGGGCGGCTTTGCATTGCATCATTTGAAATTAAATCTGTGGATTGTGATAAAAACGGACAGATTGCAGAAAGCCAGAGGAGTCTGTTCGGAGTATAATTACAAAAGAGATGCTGGTTTTAATCAGAGTGCTGCTGATCTGTCTCAGCTGAGCTCTGGGATGTGCAGAGACTCTGTGGATCCTTTTTTTTCTTCAAAGAAAGGACATTCTGAGTAAAATAAAATGCACTTGGCTGTAACTGTCTCGCAGAGAGAAGCAGGAACACAACCTGAGAGAATTTAAAAAGGGCTTCATGCCTCTCTGCTCTTAATTAATTCAGACCGCAGCTTCCTCTGAGTTCACACTTCACCTGTGAGTCAGGAACTTCTCGACAAGCGGCTACAGCAGGAAACTAAAACGGCCTTGGAGTCCTGAGGTTATTTTAAAAGGAGAAAATTGACAGAAAAACTCCAATTTAGGCTCACATTAGCATTTCCGGCTTTCAGTCATATTCAGGCGTTGTGATCGGAGGCTGTGTAGAGGACGACACCTGACTCCTCTGTGACACCGAGGAACAAAACAGACCGGGAGCGTTGACCTTCCCTGCAGAAGCTGCTCGGACAATAGAGAGCAGCACAATGACTGCTGATTAGACGCTTAGTCTGATTATTCCTGCAACCTGGTGATTGTGAAAGCGAATGGAATTGTGCTGCCTCACACAATCACGGCTGGATGTTTGATTTAAAAAGGCTGCAAATCCCAGTGAAATGCTGCGATCAGAGGCAACACAGAGAGCAGGTTTCTGTTTCAGAAAACGTGGAAGCCGATAAACAGCTGCAGCATTTACTGAATCTGATCTGTGTGTTTATATCTGTGCAATTCTGTATTTGTGAATATATCGCAGAGATCCTCGCCAAGTGGGAGTGACTGCTGGAAAATGAAAATGGAAGTGAAGACGCAGAGTCCAGTCGCACAGCTGATTGTGTTTTTTTTTGGCATGACGGTCAGATCATCTCTGTGTCCCCGTCTGGCTTCGTCCCAACGCTCCCCGACAAGATGTCATTCCACAAACAGCAGCCTGATGCCTGTGTGTGTGTGTGTGTGTGTGTGCGCACTCCTGTACAGTCCTGAGACACTGAAGAGCCCGTCGGGTTCCCAGGCGATACTGTGAGCGTGATGAAGAAATGCGGGAGAAAAAAGGAGGATGATAATAAATGGGTTTATGCTCCGGAGACAGCCATCCACTTAATTGCTCAGGAGCTTCCGTATGAAGAGAGACTTGGAAAGGACGATGGGGGAGTGTGTGTGTGTGTGTGTGTGTGTGTGTGTGTGTGTGTGTGTGTGTGTTGTTAGGAAAATGTCCACTGTAATATTTCTACATGCATTTTGCACCACGGATGCTTAAACACAAGCATCTACCATTTTGAAGCAGTTAAATACAAATTATTTTGTTGCTCTCCGTGCAGAAATGTTTATGTTTTTGACATTTTCAGCTCACAAAACTCCTTCAGGTGATTAATTACTAATTAACAGACTATAGAGAGGAATGTTGCTTCCATTAACATTAACGTTATTAACTTATCGCTCTCAATTCACATTCACGCTATCAAAATGACAGTCGATATACAAAAAATGTCCTTTCTGAAAAATCTGCTTCCCTGAGTTTTCAATTCAATAGTTTTTGCTGATGATGATGATGATGATGATGATGATGATGTGACCTCATAAAGTATAAAACCGATCTGCGTCAACTTGTTCTCACAGCCAACCACCTAAATATGCATTTTCTCATCAGGATCCATGCATTATTCCCTGAGCAGTCAGTGGAAATGTCAAATAAACAAAGAAAAAAAAAGCCCAGATAAAAAATGAATGGAGCCGTCAATTTATCCGCATCCGCAAGATAAATAATTGGGTTCTGACTCTGGTGGAAATCAGTTCTGTAGTTTCTGTAGTTTAGATTTAAACAGGTTAACGACACAATTCTTTGCTGTAATGTTTCACAATGAAGTAAACGCTGATTGCACAGCGTATATACTGAGACTGAAACTTCACTTTCAGTATGATATTTGTCTGACACCAGTTACGAAATGCAACGAGTGGTTTTGCGTTGACGTGTTTAACTTCCCTGTTCATGTGTCGCCACAGAGCAGATGCTCTATGACGACAGTGCAGTCATGAGATGAGGAGACATGGTGGGAGGAACTTCATGCTAATCTTGCAAGTTTAGTGTGTGCTGGACGTCACTTGGGAGGCAAAAGAACAGGAAGATGTGTGGAGCTCTGAGGCAGCCTCGTAATAAGTGATTCATACGATTCAGGAAGAATCTGACTGCTGTGAAACTGAGACAACACAATAAAGTTGCGGTAGGAAGGCAGTCGTGTTCATCAACAAACCCCCCGGCTGACGCTGCGTCACAGCCTCCACTGAGGAACGTAGAGAGAAGAGCTCGTGTTCGACGGCGTTCGAAGGGGAAGCAACAATTTTAAGCAACACTTGTTTCCGCAGCTGTGTGTTTGTCTGACGCAGAGCTCTCCATGTATTTACACGCTATTCTGCCATAAAGAAGAAATGAAGAGAATCATTGAAAACTCACTCTTCTTCAAAACAGGAAGCAATTTATCCTGATTTCACTCTTTCATGGGAATAAAAAAAACAACTTTGGCACGCTCTCAGTGTTAATGGAGTTAGAATCATGTCACAGTTTGGAGCTCGTTTTCACACTGTGGTGTTACGCTGAGCCAAGAGAGAGAGTCATTACCGCCGACGTGACGAGTTCGACCGACTGATCTCTCGACAGGGAGCCATTTCAGTCACTTTGTTGATCATATATAAACATTATCATGAGATAACTGGAAATGTCATTGTCTGTTTTTGCATTTTAAACTTTGTACTGTCTCACGGCGGAGCAGAGGCGGATCACACTCGACACCACTGAGCTCTCTGAATTCAGCCGGGTTATATGAGCAGTTCAGGGGAACAGATACAGCGAAGCAGAGAAAAATAAAAGTTTCTCCAGAAGAAAAGAAATGAAACAAACAGAGGAAACAATCAGAAACACAACATATGGAGCCAGCTGTCAGCAGAGAGTTTGGTTCTACAACAGGGAACTCAAATTATTGTCAGTTATTGGTATTATCATCACCGCTACAGCGTTCAAGTGCAACAAGGAAGTGTAATATTTCTGAAAATGTAGAATTATGTAGTATTGCAGCAGCAGAGTCACATTTAAGTTTTAATGTGGAGAGAGTCGACTGACAGGATGATGGCGGAGGATTTGATGTCAAAGCGAGACGCAAACGCGCCTATTTGGCAAGATGTGGGATGTAAACTCGGTCATCAGCTGATAATGTTAATGAAGGAAAAGGATCACCGGACGGAGAAGTTGGAGTCGTACAGCCTGTTCTTGTTCCTCTACGGCTCCCAGACAGATTCAAAATTGATCCAAAAATGGCCGCTGTTTTTGGGCTGTAGTCGCATTTTAATCAACGACAGACATGCTAAGTGAAATATGCATTTCCTGTGATAAGTATACTTCAAAATAAAAGACCACTCATTCTACTTTTGAGCCGGATGGCCGGCAGTTTGAGATCTTCTGTTCAACAATCGATTTCAGCCTCTGTCGAATCTCCATTTGTGCTTCTTCTGGAAACTAATTTCTGTCTCATCATGTGATCTGTGTTTTCAACAAAACAAACCCAGACACACCAAACATTTCCTTCCAGCGACACTGTTTTCTACTTTTTTACATCTTAATCGCCGCTATTTTCAAAGGTGTCGTCCAACTATGAGCTCGGAACCAAACAGAGAACTGAGTTATTATTTTTCAGGAGTGAGAAATATTATTTTAGTTGAATGTTTTTAACGGAAGAGGCTTTTGGCTTGTGTGAGCGTTGCTGTCGACTCTGAGCGCGTCAGCCCAGCTTCCAGTCACCATCCATCATCTGCCCATCTGTCACTGTTGATGTTCTCCCATATTGTGTCCCGTGTGCAGCAGATTTTAATTTCATACTTCTGAATAGAACCGCTCTCTGGTGCCCGCATTAGTATCGCAAGTCCTGTCTAAAATGGCAGACCGGTGATGTATCACCAGCCAATTAGCCTTCAGAAACCAGATGGACGCCTCGCATTAAACCTTTCAAAGTACACAGATAATTGGTGGAATGAGAGAAAAAAGAGTCGATGGGAAACTTTGAAAAGAGTTGCATTGTCATACTTCTGTGAGGTTTGGATGGATTGCTTCTTCTTCTTCTTCTTCTTCTTCTTCTCCTGTCGCTCGTGCACCAGACCCACAGAGCTCCTCCCTCCTGAGCGAGCCGAAGCTCTTTTAATTTAGCGTTTGGATATCTCCAGGTTGTGTGTGCGACCTGCTTCAGTGGGTGATATAATTAACACGTCGAGGTGCTTCTCTGAACCTCTCTCAGTCGGTTCTTACTCCTCAATATCAGCATCTTCGAGTCTCTCACACTCTAACAATCCACAAGAGTGAGGGCTGACCCCCCTCGGCTAATTAGACCTCGCCTGACAGTGTGTTCTTGTACAGATCAGTCTGTGAGGGTCGGACGGTGGGTCAGCACAGCTCTTATTAAAGCCTGATAATATTTCGAGCCGGCTTATTGCAGACTTTAAAGTTCTCCTTTTTTCAGTTCAAACCAATCAAGCCAACAAATACAAAAGAAATGTTAGTTAGATTTCATTGCAAATCGCTAAAATGAAGCCATTGTGAGCTGGTTTTAACGAGAAACGTTAAAAAAAAAAACAGCTTATCAAGCATTTCCACAGGTTTTTCAAAAACAAGGAGCTGCGTCAGGATTTCCAGAAACTTGTTATCCCACGTTTTCAACCAGAAGGTTTAACAAGAGCTGTGTGAGGTTGACGAGTCAGAGGTCTGGCTGCATGCGGCTTCCAGTCGATGGCCACAATCACAGCAGACTGTAAGAAATGAAGGTGTAAACGGCAAACGTAGCAAAGCAAAGACACGAAAAAGACCTCACCTCACCTTATAACACTGAGCAGAAATCCTTCATTATCATGCTTTTTTCCACAGACAATTAAAAACAATGTGGTTCACGTTTGTACTTTTTTAGCCCAGCAAGCAAACGGATGGTAATGTTGGTCAGCTCACCGCTCGGGTCCAGACTTACAACAAAAGTAAAACATTATTTCAGAAAAATAAACTTTAACCAGAGTTGTCGTGCGCTGTTCTCGCTGAATGCAGACATTGTGTCCCGAGCGTCCTTCCGAGCAGTAATCTGTGCTCCATCTGTCCTGCAGGAGACAAAACCACCGACATTTACAAGACACATGTAATTAACTTCTATTTGTGACATTCACAAGTCGGAACAAGAGATGCAAAGAAACCCATTTCTGAGGGTATTTTTCTGGCACTCTGGTTCACTTTGATGACTCAACGCGGCCCGGGTGGACTGATTTTGATGGATTTCAATGGATAAATTGAAGTGCTTATGCTGTTACTGATGATTGAGTCCCCTGCTGCTTTTTGCAGACATTGTCCCCTGCTGAGTTGGCTTTTAAACTTGCGAACGCCTGCACACACACACACACTCTCTCACACGCACATGCACACACCTTGATATTCCACAGCGCTCAGAATTTCTGCTTCCAATCTAATTTCTGCAGATGTAGTGACCCATGAAATGGTGCCAAGTCGCTCTCTTCTCCTCAGCGGTATGTAAAAGCTGCAGATTGCCTCATTCAGCCTTCGATATTAACCCTTTGGCCACCTCTTAATACCTCGGCGTCCCTGCCACAATACCCCCGGCTGAGCCAAATACAGGGCTTTTCCTCAGCCAGCAACTGCTGTATGCATGCAGGCTGGTGTTTATGTGCACACTTTGAAGTTTGAGAGAGAATTTCGCTGCCAGGTGTGTGTGTGTGTATGCATGTGTGTGTGTGTGTCTGTAAGGCACCTGGTTTAGTTCAAAGATAAATACAGTATTGAGAGGGAGATCATCCTCTGCAGGGGCTCCCATGTAACTCTCACTACACCAACTAACGGGGAAAACTTTGTTAATGTTATCATCTCCTGAGAGGAAGAAGAAGAAGAAGGAAAAAAAGTCTGCAAACGATCTTTGGTGAATCTGGAGGCGATCTCACCTGTCACTGTAGTAAGTACTATCTCCAAGATAAAGGGATTAGAGGATAGAGGAGAGATACTTGAAGAGATGCCGGTTGTATAAATACGGATTTGAGCAATCACCAGAGATTTTTTTTTCAAGCGATGCCAAGCTGCGCTTTCTGAGGCCCAGTTAATATCCAGAAATGTCAGAAGCAGCTCATCCTGCCTGCCGAACAATGAGCCGCACGGTAAATCAGACCATCAAAGGCAAAGAGAGGCAGGTTATAGAGTCATGCACGGAACATGGAAAACAAACGGGGTTGCATCACTTTACTAATTAGTCATTAGCAGACAATAATAAGTTACACAACACGGCTGAGTCTAAAGAGCATTCCAACACCTTTAAAGTCTGCGCCCACACATCACACTGTCTGGAAAACAGGACACTGCGGTTTAAACGAGCAGTTTGGGGATAAAATGCTAACCGTAAACCAGCTAGCTTAGCCTGGTGACTGCACATCCAACCCGCAGGTACACGCAGCGTCCGACTCAGAGGTGCTCATGAATGATGGCTTATTAATGTCTGACTAGCTCGCTTCAGCCCAAATCGTACCAGAGACAGAACTGATATAAACCCTCACAACTAGCTGCTTTACAAGTAATTTGATCTTGCAGGTATTGGTGATTATAATGTAATAACTGGAGTCAGCAGGATCACTTAATTGTAACTTTTAACTCCACACCATTAGATTTGTTTCCCAACCGATGAAAGCTTTAACCTCGCGTGTGCAGTTGGACTCTTCGAGACCGGTCCAGACTTTGAAAAGGAAAACTGGTTTAAAGGAATTCTGTTTTTAAAAGTTATTGTTGTAGAGAATAATCTCCTTCTACTTTTGCATCCATGGTGCGCCTGACTGACTTTAATCCGTTTTCCACGTTTGCAAAAAACACATGCATGCGTGCTCTATAACAATATTCTTAAAAAGGACATAAAAGCAGCCTAATACCCAATAAGCTTCAGCCTGAGGTACAGACAGACATTCTCTTCATTTTACTTTCGAAATCTTATATGGAGACTTGAGTGTGTGACTCATTGTATGTCTAGACGCCGGAGTTATGTGCAATTGATGTTGTGTCTTGCGAGCCAGGCAGAGCTGCCTGCCAGGTAATGAGGAGAGCTTTATCCATCCAATCTACCTTTCAATCCCGAGATCGCTCCCCAGAAGTTCTGTTTTGTCAGTTTTGTGCCTGAAGTTTGGTGGCATCCCTCCATATTCTCTCAGCCGACTGGATATTTTAATGAATCCCTGCGACATCTGAGAGCAAAAGTCAGATTTTTTCTGAGACAAAGGCGCAGATGTCAGGCATGTTTGTAGCAATACGCAACAAAAGATTCCTCAAAATGAATTGCGGAAGTAGATCCAGGCTCGCTCTGTTTAGTGGAAAGCTTTGATGTCCGAGGAGATAAGGGCTTCAAAGGGGAACATGTCTTCAGCATTGTTGAGAGAGAGAGAGAGAGAGAGAGAGAAAAATGACGGTGCACAATGAGAACAAACCAAACATGAACTCAATCAGCGCGCCGAGCCGGAGAGTGCATCCGCAGCCGCTGTGCGTTTTACATTCATGGGTTTTCGATCAGCTGAAGTGCTCTCATGGCCTCGAGCTTTAATTTTAATCACGCTTCAATCACTGCAAACTCCCTGCATATGAAGTTTGTTCCATAAAACAAGGCTGAAACATTGCTGGACAACCAAAGTCCCACGCTTAACGTGTACTGTAAAAAATAAATCATCAGCCTTTACGCTAATGTGATTATCGCTGGGGGGAAATATTTCTTGGCTCACCCTCTGCCAGGAAGGTCACTGCTGCACAGTGAGGCTTGCAAAACACCCAATAAAGTCACGGGATAGGAGCAAAAAATCAGGAATTAAAAGGGACTAAAATTAATGGCAGGATGAATAAATGCTCAACTATTATCAGCTTATAAAGTCAGTTTGTAACGTTGGAGTTTAAATGTGAACGAGCATGACGATGACAGTGCAAGATACAGGGAACAGAGAAATAACAAGACAGAGGAGGCAGAGAGAAGAAGATGAGGAAGAAAAAAGCAACAAACACAACAAGGGAAAACATACGGAGACGAGGAAGAAGTGGAGAGAACAGATGTTGATCAATGCATGAGCTCCTGCAGCTTCTGGATCTTTGGCTTTCTGCTTCCTGCCTCTAGTCGCAGCGCTGCTGGAGCAGCACTTTCCTTCAGAGCATCAGTGCACCGACATGAGCAGCATATGGTGGTCCAGACGAGAAGAAGAGCGAGCAGAGAGCGTGTCCGGGACAGCCTTCAGTTTCAGGTTGAGTCACAAACTCTTACTGAAATAAGAAAAGTGCTGTGTCTCCCCCAACAAGTTAGTTGATATCAGCAATGAAAGCAGAGAGATGTAACTTCAGAAACAGTTCAGAGGACACTGGCAGTGAGTGCAACACACAGATAGGTTGTAACTCCTCCATTTTGTGCCTTTACAGGCAGATTATGTTGCTGCACAAAGGTATCGGCAGAGACAACACACCAGACCAGAACAGCAGCAGATCCTGCAACACAATCTTCAGGGAGCGTAGAGCGAAAACAGCACATCTTCAAAAGTCTTTAAAAACATAACCACATAAAAAAAACCTGTATTTTGATTATTTATGTGTCACAGCGTTTAAAGATGCATCACCCTGTAGAGATTTAACCACTTCCAGTGTTTTGTGTGCGTAGGCTTCAAGGATAAACACTCTGCGTTTTTGTTTTCAAGGAAACTCGTGAGGCCTTGTAAATGTATTTTTTTAAAATCAGAAATTAATCATCACGTGCATGAATTTAAAGAAGTGGTTTAACAGCCCAGCGGCAGAATAAATATTGGAAATGTAAGTTTCTGCAAACCGTCCTCTATGTAGAAACTTTACATTTCTTTATGATCCGTTTTCACTGGTATTTTGTGAGGATGCTTTGTGTTCAGGTTAGGTTTAGACACTTGATTAGTGTCGGGAGAACATCGTGTCTTGACTTTCTTCGGTTACCAAAAGCACATCTGGCCAACGTCCTGAATGTGTCCAGTGGTTTCATGTTTACAGATGTTGAAACGCAGACTCAAGCGGTGGTTTCAGGCTCGTCTCACCACCGTCCTCTTCACCTCTTGGCATGAAAGTCAGCTCGCATGTTTTATATGAACGTGATCATGTGTGTAACGTGACTTAAATAAGGTTTTCAGTCCACAGATTTACCTTTAAAATCTGGTAAACCAAAGGTGAGAAGTCAGACTCTGCAGACTTCCTGCAGTCTTTATTATAAACATATGCACAGTGAACACTTTATTAATGAATGCCGGTGAGATTTACAGTATCATCTGATGAATGCTTACAGCGTTTGTGATTACTAGACAAAACTGTTCATCGTTCCGACTCCAGCACTCTCTTACAGATTTATGTATTTGTTGAGATTCATTTCCTTATTCAGTCTCACAAAATGCCATTACGCTTTGGCTTCAGCCCAACAGAAACAGAAATATATGTATATACACTTATAGTTTATCACTCATATGATAATGAAGCAAATTCCAACGCTCAACGCAAAAAAAACCCTCCCTGAAATAAAACATATGCATCTTTTATTTGACTGAAAACCAGCAGCCGACTACACTTCAATAATCAGTGAATACATC
>CAEMYA010000021.1:367915-389952 GCA_903131615.1 Diplodus sargus
ACATGTCTTTTGATTAGAGAACCCAGCCCGGGGTTGGAAATCCTTTCTGCAGAAACCAGACTGCTTAATTGGTCACAGCGTGATTTTTTTTTTTGGAGGGGGGGATGTGGAAGCTGGAAATCTGTGAAAATTCATGCTAAGAACAGTAAGTAGGTGTTAATTAAGCATAGGCTGCCATGCTTTAATTAAATTGTTGTTCTTTCAGGGGAAAAAAATTCAGTTGACAGCAGCCGTGTGACGGGCTGGCGACCCGGCTGGGATGTTTCTCAGCCTTCCGCTCCGGTTGTGCTGGGATGGCGTCCAGCGCCCCCCGCGACCCCGAAAATGATCTCGTAGGTAGAAAAAAAATGCGTGAAAACATTAATGCAGCCTTCAATCTCTGAAGCTTCATTTCAGCTTGTAATTTTCACAATCCACAGAGAGACGTGCGGTGCTGAGCAAAGTTTAGAGTTACATCTCTAACAGTGAGCGCTGTGTGGGTTGTCTTGGCATGGCATTTTCATCTGAAAGGTCATTTTGCTACACATTTTTTAACTAATGCACTGTACATATCTTGTCTCTGCTTCCCTTTCTCCCGTCTGCTCTTTCATTTGACCTGAAGGGAATAGAAACACCACAATTACAGCCGTACCTCCACCCTGAAAGATACGGGGTTATTAAGGGAAAACTGTTTTGCTGTATAACAGCCTTCCTCTCGTATCATCAGCAAAGGAAACAGAATTACAGTGTTAAGAGATCAGATGCACATAATGAATATCTGCATCACTGTCCATGTTCATTAAAGAGGAGGGACGTAAACAAATACATTCTCAGAATATCAACAGAGAGACAGAAGATCATCATCAACACTTCTCGGCTCATTATTACATAAACAAAACAACCAAAATAACATCAAATGTCTCCATACAGATTGATTTTAAAAGCTCGTGCATGCTTCGTTTCATAGATTGTCAGCTAGGTCAAGATTTCAGTTGAAAAAAAAAGAGTAATTTTCCTTTTTTAAAATCTTATTTGGGATCTTTGGGCTTCCAGAGACTTGGATGATGTTGAATGAGCTGTGAGGAGATATTTTATGTAGTTTCTTTTCATTTTGGGTGAACTCGTCCTTTAAAGTGTTTACAAGGAACTTTTAAGTGTTTATGAAACAGTCTCAGTAACACATTTTATTCAGGCCTAATTGCAGTGATTTCTACCAACTACTCAGAGCGCTAAAAGGTCAGTGTCCTTTGCAGAATGAGGCACGCGATGTGGAATCATTGGATTTGAGCTGGAGAAACGGAAACACCAGTTTCCTCGTGCCTCCGTTTGACTGGCTGAGCTTTACTGACACACTCGGCTTGTGCCACAGGTCTGCTGCCACCGACTGCCAGTGCAGAGATGAGGATTTGGCCTTGGCAGGCCGGGGCAGGCTGCCTCCAAGTGTCTCCGAGGTTCATCAACCCCCCACCACCCCCCCGCTCCTCTAAATTAAGAGTCTTCCCTCTCGTTAGGGCCATCTGCACTGGAGATAATTAAAGAGCGACGCACTCTAATGCAAGAGTGCCCTCTTGAATCGCTTCATTGATCTTATGTCCTGGATATTTCCGCGGGAAAAAATTCTCCCTCCACATCAATACCCCACTGTATGCATAATGTGTAATAGCTTGATGTTGATTAGGGAGCTATTGGCATTTTTAATGTGCTGCCGCTGGAGGGAATCGCTCGGACCAGCTTGGGCTCAGCCGCACACACATTTGCAGCCCTGAGAGGGTGCGTTTGGGTTAAAGTGTGTGTCTAATGCTCTGACCGGCGCTTCGGCCTCGCAGGAGATGAGCTTTGCCTGTGTGAGGCTCCTCCAAGTGCTGACTGACGCGTATCGGCAGAACCAGACCTGACCTCAGAATGTCCACAGGATCTGACCATGACCGCTGGAAAACGGTGTTCACTGCGCCTCGCCATCGATCCGCAGCCGGCCTGCGACGCTCGCGGTCGATGCCTTACTCTTAGCCACATCAAACTGCCATAAGGTTGTGGAAGGAAGGGCAGTCAATACCTCACAAAGCTCCTCCGATGCCTAAACAAAGTTTGTTTATACCGAGGGAGTTCTCTCCTTAATCACTAGCTCTTTTACGAGGTGTGCTGCCATCATTAACTGAATTAACGGTGGGAGACAGAGGAGAAGGGCTGGTGAGGTGAGGTCAGAGCGAGGGAGAAGGAGAAGCGAGGACGCGGCAGAGTAAACATTACCGTCTGCCGGCGCAGATATGATCGGCTTCTTATGAGGCAACATTAGAGCTGATGGCGGGAGACACAGATGGTGGTGGACATTAGAGAGAGGAGGGATGGCAGAGTGCAGTGTGTGTGTGTGTGTGTGTGTGTGTGTGTGTCTTGGCATGTGATAGTCATGCGCAGCCTTGTTTCTGCTCTGATGAGGTGAGGACAGGGCAGATGGGATATAGGTGATGGAAATGGGCCGAATCCGTGCTGCGAAACACCGAGCGGCACAGGTGAGAGAGACGGGGACGAGGTGGAGGAGAGGAAGAAAGGAGGAGGAGGAGGAGGAGGAAAAGAGCTGAGGTCAACTCACTGGAAGCCTCCACGGACACGTTGGAAAGTCACAGATGCATCGCGGCGTGTTTCAGCTGCGAGGACTCGCCGTATGGTCGGGGCTCGTTCTCCCGGGATGCTTCAGAAAGACACAGCGAGCATACACCCGAGTCAGCACGGCTATTTATGCGACTATCTAGATATGACGAGTGCAAAAAGAAACCTCTCGTGGTGTTATTTTGTCTGCTAACGGTGTGTGTATGTTCCTGTGTGTGTGTACAGTAAGCACAGGCTGGCAGCTGCTGCTAAAGTTTTTTCCCCTGTAAACTTGGTGAAGGAGAAAAAAAGAATCACAACACGCTGAAAGTACCCACATGTGGCTGACGGGGAAGGAAAAAAAAGGCAGCGATGGAGAAGTTTATTAATGATGCCCAGAGTCTGCGGGCTGAATAATATCCCTCTCTTTAAGAACGGCTGACTTAATCTTTGACTTTCATTAACTGTGTGAAGGCTAATGATTTTCTCCCACCGTTGACATTGTGATACTGTCTTTTAGAAAAGAAAGAGCCGTCATTAAGGTCCATGGTAATGTTCCCTCACACACACACACACACAGATCTCGCACCACTCCAAAGGGGACCTTATTATAGATCACGAGGGCCCGCTCGACCCAGCATACGCAGCCGTTCATTTTTCCTGGCAGGGCCCAGGTGACAGAGTAAAGGTGTGCAGAGGGGCGCCAGAGACCTTGGGCTGTGGAAACTAATTACCCTCAGTGGTAATTATGAGAGCAGAGCTCAGGTCTGACCTTGGAGAGGTGATTTAGTGGCACAGGGGGTGTTTGGGGGGCTACACTCCCTGTTTGCATCGAGTGATAAGAGGAAACTGAGGTGTTGTTGGTTATTTATACCAGGACGGGGAGCGAACATGTCTCAGGTGTGTCATTCGAATATGTAATGACGTATATTAAAGTAAATTAATACACATGAATATTGCACACAGATAAATTAAACGGATGATCCGTCTGGGACTATGATGCCTTTTTGTACTGCAGCAGAAACTGTCCCAGTTTATTTTTTCCTCGCTGATATTTTGTGATGTTTCCAATTAGCATTGATGGCACAACTCTGAATTCAGTCACATCTCTGCAGCCCACACGGACGCTCAGCCGCCGCCTCAGGCATCCGGCCCGCATGAAATTAGTATCTGAATGCTTGATTGGGCCAGTTTAACTTGGTGAAAAAGTTAATATGACATCAATAATGTGTGACAAAACAAAAAGACATCTAATATTCAATGCCCATTTGTATTCTCCGTCTGAGAACTCCTCTAATTCAACTTGGCTTTGACACAAACGGGCGGGAACTTTGTTGATCCGAAGCAAAAAGTCCAGTCAGAGCTCAAATTCAAGACGAGGTCAGTTCATTTTATTAGCACTGTTACACACAAAGGCGATTTAAGTGGCTTAACGTAATGCAGTTAAACAGTAATTAAAGAGATATTAACATTCAATTATCCCCAAACTGAGTATCTTAAAAAGTCATTTGAAGATGCTGGAGGAGCGTTCACTCGCCGTTCTCTTGATCCGGTTAGTTTGAGCATTTGTTTGGAAAGCTGATGAAAGACAGACAACAAATCTGTAATACTAATTCTCTTTTTGTAGCAAAGCTGTTTGCAGGATGCATAGCAATGATAGCAAAGATTAATAACTGTAATAAACAGCTCCAACGCAAAACTTTGACTACAGAATCATTGAGATTCATCCCCTGTGAAGAAATCTTTACGATAATTGTGAGATATTTCCAAAGTGTTGCAGCGACTCATCGACTGATCAGGTGAACGATGTTAAAGTTGAAATGTATTAAACTTCCAGTAAAATGGGATGTAAGGCCCAAGACATCTCTACACTCTGTGCAAAGGACAACAAAGTCCCTGATAAATAAAACATGTGTGACCATGTTTAATCGATCGCAACCATGAGGTAAGTTCTGTTATTTATGTAACTTGACTGATTAACAGATTAAAAGCAAAACACTGGACTGAGCTGAATGATTCAACATTCAGCGGGAAGTCGCCTTTTTCTTACTCATTCTCCGAATCCTCTCCAAAACAAAGACCGCACTAATTTATCACATGTCACCTTTATCTAGAAACAAATACTGTAACGCTTTAATCTTCTTTAATATGAACCTGCAGCCGGTCCAATAACAACACAGAGTGATTTCCTAATTGACTGATGCAATGACCCAACGTCTCCGTGTGCGTCTGTTTCCTCTTAAGTCTTATCTTCGATCTCGAGCAAACATCAGGATACAGCCGAGCAACATATCACGGGAATGGACTTTTTTAAACACCATAATCAAAAAGGATTGTTGCACATGAGCATAATTTATAGAAAAACAAGAACAAAGCCAAACAGACCCACAGGATGAAAGTTATAAACTTTAAATCTACAAGACAAATCTGCACTTAATGTTTAATATTCTTGATATAAAAATATGAGTTGAGTGTCAGACGAGGAACAGATTGTGTACAAATGAAATGTAATTTAAAGGTATTTTATACATGTCAGTTCTCTTTGATTGCCTATTTGGGCAGAAGAGGTTACAGCTGGAGACGAGCCTCGACATCTGGCAGAAAATGTGTTGTGTAGAACCACATATAGCATCTTTTCATGACTTTAGAGGCAAAAGCAAAGCAGTAAATCTTTGTTTAATTGTATGCGTCTGGTTCAACTGTATGAAAGTACCGAAAAAAAAAGGAATCTCATCTTTGTAAACAACTTACTGCAGTGAGCACACACACTGTACTGAGCTGGCTTTTTCTTTTCCATTCACCGCTGACTAACTATGTTTACAGGCTCCAAAGATGTTAATGGCTCTGTAATAATAATCCAATATTACATTATGTAAGAACACAAAAACACCGCGGGCCCTGAGGTCCAAGTGTCCATTTAGGGCTGCACAACTCACTGGTAGTAGTTCAACAGCACATAATCTGGGAACAAGGTGAGGTGCATGTTGCAAATGGGTTGTTTGTAGACTCATAATTACTCACAAGTGTGTTTTGGAGTAATATAAGTGAAACCAATCAATGGTTCACATTCCCCTTGAAATGGAGTAGGAGCGTTTTTGCTATTTAAACTACTTATCAGTGAAGAAGTGAAGACGTTTGGAGTAAAGCTGACGTCCTCCTGATGAATCCCGAGCTGCATCAGAGCTGTCAAAAAGCAATCTTTGTTTCAGAGGCTAAACGTTCTCTGGAGAGTTTCTGTCCTGTCAAGTTTATAACTGCAGCTTTAAAATGTGCAGCTATTTGCAGCAGTGACGTCACAGTGCAGGGTTACCAGTACAAAGGCTCTACTTGGGTGGCCCATAGTTTTTATTTTTTTCCAATCAGCGATGTAATCTAGCACACAGACCTTCCTCCCTCCAGCACCACCGACCTCATCGCACATTTATCCCCTTTCATGTTCGCCAGGCCATAAACTCTGTGCACCATCAATGTGTCTGACCTCACCTCATTTCAACACCAACATAGTCACACAGGTGGATGCTGGGCATGGAAATGACACCTGCATTGGTCAGAGACTGGCAGTGACACTCGCCATGCGCTGTGTGCAGGACATAAGATACAACCCTTTAACCCTGACAGGGTCATTTTACTGCAGAGTGAATATTTATAGTTTGAACATCATCATTTCAAAACCTTTCCAAAGAGTGGAGCAGCCTGCTTTTTGGAGGGATTTCACCCTTATAGCTCTGAAATGGATATATGTCAGAGTATGACATGATAATATGTGACCCACTAAGTGGGTTTTGTTTAATTTGAAGAATCTGAATCCTCGTTACATTAAATCACATTGATGGAGTCAAAACTTTCTTCTGTGTTTGATTTGGGTAGTTTGTGTTCACGTCGCTCAGAAATCATTCAGGATTAGTGTTTGAAAAAAACAAAAGTAAATGTACAGAAATGTCTGATTTCAGTTCTTGTAACTTTAGTCGCTGTTTCATGCCAGTTGTGAAACAGCTGTTAATGAGCATCAGGCAAGAATACAAGCTGTGCTCGTTATATATTATTTTGTATTCTGTGCATCTGATTGATCTTTGCACAACCGTAACATTTGCATTTTCTCTACTTAGTGTGACGCACATCGTCTCTGACTGAAGAGCTAAATCGGCTCTCTTGTGTGAACGAATCCAAGAATTGCTTTGCACTTAACCGCGTCAGCTTAGCAGTGCTGATAGCAGCGTCTGACCCTGAACGGTGCCGCACCGTATAGAGTCGAGTCATCACAGTCTCGCATGTGACGACAAGCCAGATGCACTGTAGAGCTCCACCATCTGCCCCATGACTATCCATCTGATAAATATGCATACACTAGCATGAATACCATGGAAACACACACACACACACACACTCACGGATGATAGAGAGACACACACACAGTTACTGCAAGAACAGGTATTGTAATGAGGCATGACAATCAGACCGCTGCTCCTACAAAAGGAATCATCACTCAAAACTTTCCTCAGGCTCTGATGAACTGTTACTCCCAAACACTCCCAACACACACACACACACACACACAAACACACAGACACACACATGCACACACACTCCTCTTCCTCAGTGTTTTCTCTCCCCCGTCTTTGTCTCTCACACACAGCAGCCCGGTGCCAGATGGGGTAAGGATGAGGTGAATCACATTTGCCTACTTTACATTCCCCTCACATGGCTGAAGTCTACAGTTTGCATTCGGTGTGTCTGAAGCTCCCAGCCTCTAGTCTCTGCTGAAAGGTGCCCCGGCATCCCGACTTTAAAGTGCTGAATAATGACAGAGAGGATCAGGAACCTCTCCAGCCTGTACAACTCTGTACAGCTCGCCGATGGGTTTTCTCAGGGTTTCTTTCATTTGTCCGTGAATAACGCGACATGACTTCATATTAAGTTTTCTTCTTCCAGAAAATGTCCCCAATAAGTTTGGCTACATTTAAAAAAGTTCCTTTTCCAACCAGCTGAATGCATCAGCTGGATCTTCAGCGGTAAACGGTCCCATAAATAAAGACGGAGGAACTCTTAACTTGTTTATTCTCCAAGTCTCTGTTTTTCCTCCTCTTTCTCTTTTATTAGCATCGCTGCACTGCTCGATTAGCACAATTATCTGTTGTAAGTGGCTTTAAGTAGTTCACATTAAAACCATCATGTTGGGGAAAAAATAGAAATGTAAGAAAACATTAAAAAGAGATTTTTGCTCGGTCTGTTGGTTTAGCTCTTTGGTTGGGAGGGAAGGACTGTATGTTAGCAGGTGTTAGACGGGTGGACATTTTGTAGAGACTTCCAACACAATCCCCCTTTCCCCTGGATGAGGTCCTGATCAGGGAGGTCATTAAAGAGGATGTGAGTCTGTGTGTCTTCATCAGAGGGCGTCATCATATCAAAGTTTGTCGATCCAGAAGGCTCTCTTGATACTTTGGACCCATTTTATCCACCTTACAGTTTGATTTTATTATTAACATTTGCAGTAAAATGCATCACACACATTATTATGATATAATTTCAGGAACATCAGATATGATAACAAAACACAGGGGATGGACAGGGAACAGTTTCTGCACGATGAGTACTTTTACTGTTAACACTTAGATTTGCGGCTTACTTTTAATTTGATTTACGCAGGATTTTAACTTGTGGTGGAGTGTTTTGTGTATAGAATTCATGATCCATAACATGTGTATTAAGTGTACTTTATTGTTGTATTTTATGGGGATGAAAATAAAGATGAGGATCAGCATCTGAAAGCAGGACACACTCTTAATGTTTCATACTTTCAGGGTTGATCAGTATCGACACACCCGGGTGGGATGAACCCTGACGTGTGGGCAGATTTGTTCACACATCACAATCTTACAGTGATGCTTCCAGAACGATATCGCAATCTGCACTCCCACTCAGAGTACGAAGAGGTCAAGCACATGTTCACACACACACATTCACAGAGACACACACACATAATACTGCAGACAAAGAGGTCAAGGTCACTCTCAAGTTCTCCTTTCACTGAGATTGGGGTTACGCGCAAACAAAAACACACACACACACACCTATAAACGCACCTATACACACTTACACAGTCTGCAACAGTCTCTCAGGTCACAGCAATTCATACAAACACCTTTGCTGGGGTCAGGGTCACACACACACACACACACACACACACACACACACACACACACACACACACACACACACACACACAAAGACCTTCCCTTGTGAGACTGCGGCTGTACCAATAAGGCCTCAGGTCTGCAGCAACAGCAAACTCCCCCATAGAGACCAAAGCCAATTTATTTCAGTCAGGCTGCTGGTGACAGAAACGGAAGCTTTAACAGAGGTCAAGCTGACCAACCTGCCCGCTGGGAAATACCAGGCAGCCCATATACTGCGTTTATATACTGGAGAACTGAGGCGTTTACTCGTTTTCACCACAGCACAGGTAGTTTTACTGTACGTCGTAATAGAGGGAATTAGGCCGGTGTACAGCCGCCCGCCCACACGGCTCCTTACACGGTCGGCTCCTTCCGATAGTGTTTCGATGCTGCGGAACAAGACGGCATTAAACATTTCTCTATCACATAATATGAGACAGAGTGTAATCATCCTGAGGGAAAACATCGTGCTGCAGCGTGAACGAGTGCAGATGGAAAACATAAACTCTCCAGCGGGAAAAATCTAAAACATACACACTAATATATAAGAATATGAAGACGTTAAGTTAGGATTGTTATATAGCTTGGACACAAGGATGCAAACTCTCGCAATTTAAGCCAAACCATGATGTTTTCCTAACCAAGTGATTTCAGTGCCTAAACCTGACAAACATAAAGAAACATTCACTTTGACCTCGTCTGTCGTTTGCAGAAATATTCTTATTTAACATTTATTCTGGCGATCCGGTTGCCAGTGCGACAATGTGGCTCACTGTTGTGTTGAATAAATCTTTTCTGGACAAAAATGCAGCTCTCTGGCACAGAGGAGGAAGATCTATCAGGCTCTGGATACACAGAGAACTCTGAGTAACATCCATTCATTGTTGGGTTTTGGTTGTGACAACAATAAACACACTTGGGATGGAAAAACAGTTTCACGCTGTGTGAAGTTCACCGACATCACGCTTCACGATACAAAACAACATCCCTCTTTTTCCTAAAAGCACTAAAGTTGCCCTTCAGAAATTAGCTTGTTTAATCTCATTCAATCAATCACTTTAACTCTCGGCGCAGCACCGTGAGAGACTGTGTGTGTTGTAACAGATGCTGCTAACGTCGCACATAAACAGTCCTCCGCTGTAGCCTAGTCCAGCTTAACAACCTCGTATAACTGTGTGCAGCTCATGACAAGGCCGCGCTGAGTTACTGTCGGGGAATACACATGAAGAATGCACATAAAAATACAGTTCTTTACCTCGTAAGCAAACTGCATAAGGAAACATGAAGGAAAGATCGCATGCACACACATAACGCATGTTAGTTAGGAGATGTTATCAGCAAATAGCATCAGGGAAAACATATTCAGCGGGTCAGCGTGTAAACAAATGAATAATTTGTCGTATGGATGCTCATGCTCACAGTAGCATTCATGATGTGCTTGTGAACTCCGAGGCATCAAACATGCTAACCCATCCTGCGTGTGTTTGCACATATTCAAAGTAACAAGCACACAAACAACTACGACAGAATATAGCGGTCATGCTCAGCCCTAAGTGGTCCTCGGGGGAAGTGACTGGAGAGCAGCTACAGCGAGAGAATAGAGAGACATAGAGAACAGATGAGAGGGAAAGAGAGAGAGACTCAGCCATAGCTAATCTTTTTTTTTTTTTTGCTACTGGAGCTCACTGATGCAGAGGGAGAAATCCTCCAGCCTGCCAGCACACATTGGAATGATAAATCGAAAAATGCACGTCACCGTTTGTTTACCAAAACCACTCCAGCACCACCATCACGCCACGACTGGAGGAGGAGACACACAGGGGGCGAAGGCACAGCCCGAGGGAGAGGGAGCGCTACGGAGAAGAGAGAAAACAGAATAAATGAAGCATGTTCACCATTCAGCTCCAATAAGTGGCAAAAGGAGGCGGCTGCTCTTCTGCGGAGAGAAGATGAAGCTGTTCTCTGCACAGTGCAGCCTCCTTAAAGGGCAATACCACGCAGTTCGCCATGGTGACGGGAAGATCAATTAACATTTATCAACGTGAAGACTCAACACTGTAATCCACAGTCTAATAGTGATGTGCAGCCTTTGAGCTTGCAGCTCTGCAGATAAAGACTGCCGCTGTTCAAATCTGTGTGAACGTCTACATCTGACCGAGTCAGATTTACTGAAGCGCTGCTGAATGTTGGAGACGTGGATCTGGTCTCTTTTATCGAGTACAGTTCTCATCCCCTTTAACCAAGAGTGGCTTTATCAATTTAAAATCTATATTCAGTGACTGAAGTGTTCGACTGGCTGATGATGATGATCAGTTTTGTATGCCGTCGTGCCTCCAGAGATGTTTCCCGGTGTCCTTTTGTTAAATAAATAAATAAATGCATTTGTATTTAGGTAAATAAGAGCACTTGAGTGCATCCAGTCAGTGACATTCCACCGTTGGTTTGGAGATAACAGATTGTATCAAATAAGTATAATTGAGCTGACTTGACTGCTGATGTCTTTGCCAAGAAATGTCCAATGAAGTCTTTATCTGATAGTCCAACCCAGGTCTTTACTTTTTAATGAGAGAAACGTTTCTGCGCCAAAAAAACTTCTTTCTGTTTGAGCAGGAGCTGGGCAGGCGTATCCTGCTCCTCCTCACACTGCAGGAGGGACGATGAATCACGTTTATAATCCCCTCAGAACAGCTCACATAAAAACATTTTTTATTTTTTTTGGTTGTTGTAACCGTGCCAAACAAATCAAAGATCTCTCATCACGCCGAGGACACTCCAGTCGCTGTCAGGTTCTTCCCCTCCCGCTCGTGGAGACACTCCCTGCGTCTTCATCCTCCGTGGATTACTGCTCGTTGACAGTGCAGAACAGGAGGTCGGAGGGAGGTACGAACACACAGGCGTTCCACTCACCTCTCTCGCTCTCTCCTCCCTTCCTTTTCAATCCTTTTTTCCCTAATCCTCCTCCACTGTGCCGCTGTGGTCTGTTCAATGGCCACTCGGTTGGGTAACCTTGGAGTCTGCAGTCTTTATTGCAATGATTTGTGAAACCTCACTCCCTTTCCCTCCCGCTGCCTCTACAGAGTATCTGCTCTTAGCTGTGGTAAAAAAAATCCCTTACTCAACTCCTGAAAGATGATTTTGTCCTCCAAAGGATCTCCAACGGTGTTTCACGAGTGTTATTGACGTTCTCCATGTTATCTTTCTGTTTAAAAACATCCACAACATGCAGGACTCTCAGGAAATACACCTTCTTTTTTTATTATTGTGACTTTACCCTGATTTCCCATCGCCGAGCTGCGCCGGGTCACCGTGTTCTCTCCGTCTCTGTGTGACTAAAAGCTCTCAGCAGGTCCCACTTTCTCAAAAAGCTGCCTGTGAAGTGATCAAAAGCACAGTGGGTTGTACCTCCCACTCCTTGATGCACTCACAGATATGTAAGCATCCATATACCGCCTTGCCAACACACACACACACATCAAGCAGTAGTAGTAACTCTAGCCTGCCCTATCATCTCACGTCTTCTTCACACCTGGACTGCCCCATCAAACCTCGGCCCGGGGCCGGCCTGCATCCCGCATCAAAGCCTGACCTGTGACCCCCCTCTAGGCTTTCTCTCCAGCGACCTCTCCTGACCCTGACCCCAGACCAGCACCTTGAACTGATTTCACTACCGCCGTAAAGCCCAGACGGACTGACAGCGAAGCGTCCGGTGTCAGTGCTCTCGCTCTGTGGAGCGGCATTGAGGAGACTCCTCGGGAGGCTAAGTGCTTTCCTGTTCTCTGAATAGAGACGGCTATCACTGTCAGCCTCTCTGGGGACGAGCCGGACGGTTCCAGAGAAAGCTAACCCACAGGGCCGAGACATCTCCTGCGGGGCTTTCCGCTCTGTGAGACTCACATTTAGACTTTTTGGGAAGTCTTTCTGTGTGCAAGATGAGTCTTTTGAGAGCCAAAGATGACTGATAAAGACGGAATTAAGGACCAACTTGAACTGCAGCGAGGGAGTTTTCTGAAAATATTGCTCATGTTCAGATGATAAAGATCGAGTCTGGGGGTGGAGTGTGTGCATGAGAATACCACCTGATTTCAGATCCTCCCAGGCAGACATGCACTGTTCATGGACAGCTGCGGACACCACAGACCTGTGATAGATTCTCTGGAGCCTGCCGGGAGAAGAGCTCTTCACAAATGCACACGTATTCTTACAGATGCACCTCCTGATGACACAGTTTACATCACATGGACTGGAGCGGACCCTCGTCTCTCAGTCAAAACCAAACAAAGACCAAAGTCCCGAGGGACTGTGGGGATTGTCGTCCTCATTATCAGACAACCACTATGACTGACGACAGTCTATCTACCTGACTAAGGCAGTCAAAGTCTCTGATTCCCTCCTATCTCATATACAATTCTGGAACTCTTCGGGTTACAACATTTGGGATAATGTAAGTAAACAACTCAACAAAATGTATCACAGAGACAAAACAAATGTTGAGGATCTTTTCCTAAACCTAACAAAACTCTGACTGTGTCCTGTTACTACCTTGGTACGCACTGGATTCAAAAGAAAACACAAATCACGTGATTTCGCAAAGTTATCTTCAGGCTTCGAGCTACGTTGTTGTGGCCGAACCGCGGTGGATCAACCAATCATTGTCCTTTGAGGATCAACTTACGCTGGCTTTCATAGCTAAACCGCTTCTGCAGCTGCCAGAAGTGGCTAGTTGAAAAAACAATGGCAGCTCTCCGATGCAAATATGTGTGAACACGGATTCCGTTTCACCCTCTACATCAAAAATAAGCCGCCACACATACGATCGTCATCCACATAAATAACTGCTTTTACATGTTCAGTCATTAAGCTTTACGTTCTCTGTGATTTCAGTGCTTCTTTCACTTCAATGAATAACCTGATTTATGAAAGATACAGAAAAAAGATGTATGTATTCTTCACCCACTGAGCTTCAATCAGCGAACCTCCTCAGATGATAAGCAGTGTGTGTTTGTATGCATCAGAAGTGCGAGCGGGGGCAGCGCAGGCCGATCTGCAGCGGGCGGCTGTGAACTCTGTGGGAAAAAAAGATGCATCACGGAGATAAATAAGACGACAGGGGCACTGAGCTATTCTGAGGGGATGATGAGCAGGAGACGACGGCCTGCTCTGCCTTTGATCGAGCTCAAAACGAATCAAACAATTCCGTTTTATTTATGCGGTTCTGATTTCCGCCGGCCTCTGGAGGGGTCGCATTGTATCTGTTTGCATATCACAGCAGACGGTGGCTTCTTGTACAATGTGCTGCTTTTCTCTTTGAGTGCCTGATGCCAGCATGTCGCTGCAGGAGTGGAAATGTTTGCATCGCTAGCATGCAGGTGAGTTCACAGGCTGAGGCTGTAAATGTGTTGATGATTGGAACCGTAAGGATCAGAAAGCCCGCAGCAAAATCCTCCTGGTCCGCTGGGTAACATCGGTCTGAGGTGTGAAGCTTTCTAGAAAATTAATGTTCAAGAAGTTAATGCTGTAATTTCACCTGGACGTTGGTGCTTTTAAGTTGCCCGCATTACAGAGTGTATTATCGTAATTTCCACCGCAGTTATTATTTGTTATATTTCCCAGAATAAAGCAGAATGAAAGAAGCAGCAACAACAGTGAACAATACAACAGATTTGGATCTTTCACCCAAAATCAGCATGCAGGACAGTTGTGTATATGCTGCAAAGTCCTTCAGTGAAGCAAACTGGGAGCTTGGACACTAACTGTCTATAAACCCTACCGGCAGAATAAATGGCAACGTCGATTTCTGCAAACCACGTAACTTTTATGGTTAGGTTTAAGCATGCAATGACACCTTGTCCAACATCTATCTGGTGTTGTTGTCATGAACACAGCTGGAAGTCACATGTTCAGTGTTTTCACGCTTAAAAATGTTTCAGATCAAGCTCGCCGGATCAGTAAATTCTTTTAAATCACTTCTTAAAACTCACTTTTATAGACTTGCCTTTGTGTGATCTGGTCCTTGTATGTTTATTTTTACTCCAACTGTCTTTTTTTGTCTGTTTTTGTGTTATTTTATTTATTACATTTCTGTTATTTCGCCTACTTTATTCATTTTCATATCTTTTATCTCACCCACTTTACCAATTTTGAATCATTACCACTGTTATTTCAACAGAGTCAAAGCACCTTGTTTTTAAAAGGTGCTATAGAAATAAAGGTTTTTTTTATCAAAAATAAAGAAATACAGTTTATTATCTCCATCAGTGGTCGCTCGCCTGGCAGCCTCTCTCCACCTTCTTGAATGAAAGTCAGGTCAAACACATGTAATGTGAACATGATGTGCCATATTGTCAAAACATGATACGTATGAAATGCTTTGCAGGATGGTAGAACGCCAACATTGTAGGTCTGTTTTTGCAGTTTTGGCAAGAGCTGGAATTTGTAGCTTTTTATCTGAACTTTTCTAAACTGGCTTGTCACACAGGTAACATGCTTCATCTTTTCTTTGACAGGTCGTCTTGAATCCCAGCAGAAACACGCCAGAACCAATGAGCTGGTTCGCCAACCTGAGCTGTAGTTTGGAGAAATTGCTCCAATATTTTCGACTTTGTCTTTCAAAAGCTTTCAGTGTACAATTCTCATCTTGGCCTGATGACAGGGTTTCACCACTTCTGCCCTCACAATTGTCCACTTTTGTCTACAACAGGCAAAAATCAGACAGTGTTGAGGGACAACAACAGATAAACCTCAACTGCAGTCAATCTGAGGTCCTTACCGACTCACTTGCCTTCCCAAACAATCAGTTTTCTCCCTCACAGTCCTCACCATCTTTTCCACAATATACACTGGCTTCCTATCATCATTATAAAACCCTCCTCATAACCTTCAGGGCCTGTAATAACTTCTCCTTCTCACCGCCTGAGGTCTAATTACGCTAAACTTTTAAATATTCCCAGGAGCATCAAACCCTCGGTGACAGGCCTTTATCCTTTACTGCGCCTTGTCTCTACAATCCCACCCTGAGGAGCCCCCCATCCTTTCAACGTTCAAAGCAAATGTCAAAAACGTACCTGTTCAGCCTTGCCTGCCATGCCTTTGTGTTGTAAAACCTCTTTCAGTTGTATAAATCTGATTTATTGTCGGTAACCAGGAACTGTTGCTTTACACCGAGGCCTCTCTTTTTGAGCAGCAGGTGATATCTCGTCAACCATTCATCAATCTACCGTCGGCACCCCCCGGCCTCGTCCTCCCGACACTTCAACACTAACTGGGAGTTGCGTGTCATTGGGAGTCATGTGAAGTTGTTAGAGGTCGTTTCGTCTGGTTGGCTGGTTGCGGGTTGGTATTTGCTGGGCGGTCACGGTGGCGATGTAATCTGGTCTCTCAGTGTGTGGGAGCGAGTGATTTATGGCCTCCGTGTTTGTCTGTGGAATTACCGTTTGATTGCTTCATTCCTTCCAGAGCCCTTGAATCCATGCTAATGAGTAAAGTGCTTATCTATCAGAGCATTAGGGGGCAAATCCAATTGAGCTTGTTAAAAAACAGCCAAGGGATGCACAGAAGTACAGTTTCAGCAAGTCTGCTCGACTCCCTCAAAATGATGGTACATAATTGATCCGGAAATATCTTGTTGCATCTCGATTTAACTGCGCTGAGAGAGTATGTGGGTGTGTGTTTACATTTGACCTGGTCGTGGATTCTGGTAATGCTATTTAAACAATAATACGACAAGCTGGACCATCAAACAACAACCCTGGAGGTCGACTGCGACCGCCATTAGAAACAACCCACGTCTTGTTTAGTGGCGACCTCTAGTGGCTGCAGGAATCACTGTGGCAGCAAAGGAGGAAGTCACTCACTAACACAGTGCAGCACTTTGCATGACTCGCTGTTGCTGCTCCTGCCACAATAAAAATAAACCGTCTAATTTAACGGCAATCAGCAGCGATTAGCGTTGAATGTAAAACTGTATTTGTGGGCTTCTGAGCCGGCACTATTTGTATTCTGGTTCAGTCCTGCTCTGCGTGAACCTCTGATTATGATTTGTGGATTTAATTTGATCTTGTTTGTGACTCACAAATTAGATTCATTTGAGGATTCAAGTGTTGTGTAACAAAAACAGACATTAGAAGTTGAAAGTACACGTCTTCCGTGAGCTTCTAATGGTCCGGTTCTTTTGTGATGCCTGTCAGAGAGCAGCTCCTTTTGATCTGCTTTGATGGGGAGCTCTCACTGATACCTGGATTATTCTCAAACCTGTTTCCACATAACTCATTTTCCCTCTTTCTCCCCAGACAGAGGGATTGAACTCTGAATTCTGCAGCTGTATTTCTATATATTTGTTTATTTCGGTTCCAACTGAATAAAAACAAAACATAAAACGTACCTGTGTCTCGCTGGCAATCGACTTATCCAGTCGGATGTGTTGTACGTACAGCGTTTGTTAGATCAGCAGAGAGGATGTGAGAGCAAGTGGAAGGTGGAGGAGAAAGTCAGAGAGCAGCATGGAGGACATGGATCGTTAGTCCCCTAAAGAAGGGAAAGCTGTCTCACTGTTTGCAAGAAGCATTACCCTTCAATTACATTTAATCTGGACTGCAGGACTTCAGCCTCTCGCTGCAGAGACGGGGTCAATATCAAGGCTGGCTGCCGAGATGAGTCTGTGACTGACTGCGTGGAGTTCGATGCCAGACCTTTCTGCCCTCGCAGGGCACTGAATGTATCCTCACGCTGTTTTCTTTGCTGGACACATTCATGTCATTTCATTTCAACACCTTAAAAACGTTCATGCGAAAATGTTTTGATGTATTTTTTTTTTTCTTCTCTGTGCTTTTTCTATTTTCAAGTCTCCAATAATTACACGCTGTCTGAAATCAAAGTGCAGCAGAGCCTCACCACAATGTTGCGGGCCAAGACATTAATCTCTTTTTAATAAGGGATAACTAGCTATAATCACTAGTGCTTGTTCGGGGCACGTCTTCAGAAGAACCATGCCAGGAATCGCTGCACCAGCACCACCAGCACCATGTGCAGGCTGTCAGTGATCCTTCGGCAAATTGCTTTCCCAGTTTGGAAGTTTTCCAGGAGTCATGCAGAAGAAAAAAAAAAATCGTACAAGGGAACGGAAGTGCGGATGAAACTCTCAGATCGGGATATCAAGACTTGGGTTAAGAGCACCGCTGCTCTTGTTTCACTGACACCTGCTCTGTTCAGCGGACAGCTCTGGGTGCTCGGGCCCAGCTGTCAGTCAGCATTAGCAGCCGTTTGGCTGACAGGTTCTGCTGTAGGAGCCAGGACCGGTGGTTCTGTTCAACCGCAGATCCTCAACACCCTTTTCTGTGGGCGATGACGTTGGTTACCATGTTAGTGCGCCGGCCCTCAAGGAATGTGGATGACTAGATAAATTAAGAGCACAAAGCTTGGTGCATACTCTCTAAAGAAGAGGTATTGAATTTATCTGCAACCTTCGCGGTGAACAGTTGTCAGGATTTGATGCTGAGGATGCATTAATAGTTGATCTGCGGCACGCTCCACGTGTCCATCAAACCCCGGCCTCTCTCCTCTGTACTTTCCTGCTAACGAAAGTGTCGACAGTTTCCTGCACTGGAGCTGAACTTTGGCAGTAGATGTAAATCGTGTGCTGCAAAAATCATCCAGTACACACAGATTTCTTATGGATTCTCGACAGATGGCAGAGATCTTCACATACTAGTGAACTGAGAGTGAACCCTGTGTGATTGACAGCTGTAAATGTCTTCAAACAAGCATGTGAATTATTATAATCATCGGTTTATTGAGCCACTGCATTCTTGTTTCACCTTTTAGCCCGTAGCTGTGAAGATTAGACTTTGTGCTGAACATTTCTTTGGTCTTTGTGTTGCCTTTTGTAGCTTTTCTTGCTCTTTTCATACGAGGCTTTTCAAGAGAACAGCATGCATGAATGTTAATTATATAAAATCCATTTCATGTAACCTATGGCAACTGGTATTACAAAGAGAAGCGAGGGCGCCGAGCTGCCACACGGGCCATACGGTGAACAAAATGGCCTCATTGTGAGACACAAGCACAAACACTGCAGAGGTCTTAGCCTTGGAATTCGGGTCCGTGTCCGTTGCGTGACAGCCGGTGAAAGATAAGGGAGAAAGTGCTTAACCTGGTCCGTGCGGCTGCAGCGTTTATCAGCGAGGCTAATCACCATGATTAAACCTCAACATTCGATCGGCGCGGAGGGGAAATGGACCAAAATTTCAGCCAAGCTATCAGGAGCACACGTGCGCTCCGAGGCCCACAGGAGGGAGAAGTGAACCCGCTATCTTGTTTTTCCCACTGAATTTTTAATTTCCTGATCAACTCCGTCTCTGGGGTGAGATTTCCAGCTAAATTGGTAACCTGTTCTGCAGTTTGGGAGCCCGGCGGAGAGCTGTATCTCCATATGGCTGCATTAACTCAGATCCTGACACAGACAGCTGGGGCAGATGTTTCCATCCATGGCTGAGCAGCTCAGATAAATCACATTCTGACACTACATTGGGTTTTTCGTGCGTTAGAGGTCTAACACAATTCGAGAGTGTGAAGAGAGTGTTTGTTACAGAGGTGTGGCAGCCTGGAGGTGACACCACAGATACGATTTGTCTGGGTTTGGACCAGAACAAACTAGTTTATAGATCGCAATGCAGCACCGCTCTAGTTTTCTGTCTGCTTCTGTTGGTTTTGTTAAATCGATACCGTATGTTTCATAAACCCACAATTGTTTGTGGATTAGATTGCATCTTGCCTCTGCTCATTTATTTAATCAATCATTTATTGTTTGACTATCAAAGCTTTCACTTAATATCCAAAGTTTGAATGCATTCTCAAAGCTGCGCTGATCAATATTTCTTATAAACTCTGTTTAGTGAAAGGTGTCACAGGTTCCTCCAGCTGTACAGAGAGAAGTTCCTTCCCACAACTCTGTTCTGGTTCAGTTTCATCACCACCAACTCCTCAATGCACCAAACTGTGGCCAGAGGGGGACCAGAGCAGGAGATCACAGCTGAGCATTTTAAAAAAACTAAAGAGCCATTTTTTCTCTCAGCTGCTGGTGAAAACCATAAACAGAGTCAGACTCTCACTGCAGTGCCTGAGGCTTGGAGAGCTTCAGAAGCCCGTCCTCCACACGCAAGCCAACATTCAACCTTTTATAGCAGACAGAGACAAAAAACCCACTAATACCCACACTGCACCTGGCTTTTGTCTTCAGTGGGAATAGATACGATCAGCATTCATCCCCACGTCGGTCGCAGTTCTCCAGTTCTGATCCGCTGTGATGTTAACGTGACACCCAGGTGGACATGCTCATTTCCGCGAGTCGAAATGAAGGATGTTGACCTACAATCCATTTCCATCTCTGTTCGAGCAGCACTCAGACATCTTTCAGGCGGCGCTGAGTTTCCAAGAGAGACTAAAGTAACAGATAAAAAAATTAAATAGGCGTTTGCTGCCTGATTGGTACTGAGCATGTGCAGAAGAAGAAGCGAGATGTGTCAACAAGTTTAACATCTTCTGGATGAAGTCTGATGAGGTGTATGATTATTTCTGCTGTTCCAAACCAAGTCAACAACACCATGAATGTCTTTCAGGGGAGACAAATTGATAATGAACGCCGTGACGACCGTGTATCTACTGAAGGTGATGACTGGATTTCTCCTGTTTCTATGGCGGCTGGTTTTTCACTCCACCTTCGAACGTGGCTGTTAAAAAACAACTTTCCATCGTTGTTGAAAAGCCGTCACACAAACCACTTCTTCTCTAGTCTGATCTGTCCTGAAAAACAACCCAATAACTCCTTGTTCGTACTTAATGTTCCCTGGAGAACAGCAGCCATGCTTCACTTCTTCTCGTCCCTCCAGAACACATCCAGTAAAAACATTTAGAAGTATGTTTTTGTCATTTTTAGGAACCTTGATTACTTTTTTTTGTCCTGCTAATGTCGGCGTGCAATTAATGTCCCATTCAAAGTATTTTTTATACAATTGAAACTGATTGAAAGCTGACAAATGGTGCTGATGTTTTTGTATGACACAAAGAATTTTGTTAAATGTGACCCGCAGTGTTAAATTACTTCACAGAATGATTCTGAGTCTGACTGCAGTTGTTTTTTTTTTATTCCATTTGTGTTGAATCCTATTTTCTTCTGTTGTGGCCTGATTTCTCCACAGGGATCAGCAAAGCGTCGTCTCTTTCACACAGTATTCGGTCGACGCTTTAATCTGAGGCACCTTTCATTTCCGTGAGCGTGTACAATTTTTTTGTCGCTCGGCGGTTGAAGCCACGCCGCGTTAACCTGTTTAAGCTCTGTGGATTTATGTCCCCAGTCCCTGTTTTGATTTTTCTATCTGACTGAAAAGTTCCTTTATTGTCTGGAAACCTCTTTAGATTCAGGTGGCGTAGCAGGCAGACAGGAGGAGATATCCAACAGGTGGAAGTGAGATGGAATGGTAAACAGAGAGCCTGCAGAGACGGCCTGAGGCTCAGCGACATTCCTCAGCTCTAAAGGCCCGGATCCGGAGGGAGCCAGTAAGGAATGGAAACAGGGGATCAACTTAACATTTTCACTGCTCCTCTTGACGTGTTTTTAGACAAAGTTGCTGCAAGAATCACTGTGATATTTCTTTAGTGTCCTGGGAGTCTAATGGCATGTCGTTCAGAAGGACTAATGCAGGGAGACCCGACATTTCTGTCCCTCGTGATGTTCTGGGAGGAATTACTGCAACTCTGTTCGGTCGACGATGAATTTCACCGCACAGAACTGCAGCAACTGCTTCTGACAGCTGACGCAAAACACGACTTATCATGTTTGAAATTTTGTCCAACTTTAATAGCTACTTTTTAATCCCAGTTGGTGTTTCCTTCGCAGGGACTTCTCGTCCGTTTCTCCTCCCCTGAGCGTGAACTTTCAAATTCCATTTCAGCAACAAAATATTTCTCAGACAATTCAAATCCTCTCATAATTCAGCCTCGTGCAGACTCCCCGGTGCACAGCCCCCCCCTAATGTAGCCATCGCCCAGACAATGCGTTTGCCTATTTATCACCAGTAATGACGAACCAAAATGCAAAATGGTGATACAAGATGAACATTAAAAAATGAAACGACGTGATTGATGTCGGATCCTCGGCAAGCTGGCACGCTGGGGAGCAGAATAAATGAACGTCAAAGATTCCCTTCTGGGCAGAAGCACAGAGGGAAGAAATCTAAAGCACTTTAATGTCTCTGTCTCCCTTTTTCACTAACATCTAGATGTGCACACACACACACACACACACACACACAC
>CAEMYA010000021.1:393058-411249 GCA_903131615.1 Diplodus sargus
ATCCTTTACCTCCCCCGTCGCGCCTCTCCAGCCTCCCCTCATCTCCTGCTCCAATCCAAACCACCACGTTCTTAAACTCAGTGTTTCTTTTGTCTCCGTCTGCACTCGACTCTTCAGAAAGGTTGGGGGTCAGGGAGGAGGAGGCGCAGTCGACAGCAGCAAGCTCCACTCAGACCGGATCATCCGAGTCCCACTCCGAGTCCAGACCCGAGATCAAAGAGCTCATTCCGGTCATTCCTGAGCGACTGACGTGACGGATGAGTGCAGCGCCGTCACTCTGTTGTTACTGTGCAAAACAAACTAATAAGAATCTTCTTTAATGTGGTGATTTAACGTCTTTATTACGTGTTTGTTATTGTGAAACCTCGCAGTGAATCGTCTCTCAGAAGTGATATTTAATTACGTATTATTGTGTCACAACTGCAGCTGAGACATGTGAAGTTATTTATATTTTATCTGTACTTGTTGTAGTTTACACTGCACATAAATCACAATACTAACAATGTCTTACTCCAGCTTCCCACACTCACTGGTTCCTGCTGAAGTCTAACAGGCTTTTGTTTTTGATAACACACATTCGTAGAAAGCCTTCATCACCTGGACACTGTGGATATTAGCACATAAATCTCAAACGGAGGGAAAACACACATTAGTTGGGGACTTTTTCCAGCTGTGGGTCAACATGTGTGGTGCAGTGAAGAGGACGGTACATGAAGCATCGTGGCTTTGTATTCTATCCTTCTCGCTCAGAGTGGGATGAGAAGATGGAAACCACCTTCATAACTGTCTGATTAATATGGATCTTTAGCCGGAAGACGGTTAGCTTAGCATAAAGACTGGGGGGGGAGGGGGGATTAGCCTGTCTCAGTCCAAAGGTTTAAATAAAGTCTGCCATGCATTGCTGCTTAAGCTCATCAAAGGATACGTTCGACAAAAACCATTAAATTGAGTTTGATTATTTACATCCTCGATGTGCGTTACGTTCAGCTCAGCAGCTACGGGGAGAATAATGTCTTAAAAAGAGTATAAACGATATATTTTGGGGTCTCCAGGCTGTCTGGAGACTCGGGTTACACCAGACAATGTATGGAGACACTTTTATTTATTTATTTTTATTTTCTCCAGCTACTTCAGGTGTTTTCAGAGAATCTCCAGGAACGCCGACTTTCCATCAGCATGAAACTGGTTAATGACAACGTGTTCACTTTGTTGGTTTAACTCGTCCTGTGATCAATGTTTTATATTTTGTTTATTTATTACATAAAAAATAAGATGTTTTATGTGCCATGCAGGGTGAAAGGAGGAAAGAGGACACACACACACACACACTCACACACACACACACACACACACACACACACGCACACACTGTTATTTCTTGAATCTTTATTGCTACAGACACAAAGCAGACATTTGATTTATGGACTTTGGGTTGAAATCTGTGTGAAAATGTAGAGAAGCAACTACAAAAATTGACAGAATTCAAGAATAACCTTTGTGAACAATAACTACTTTAGAAAAACAGACTTTGTTTTAAACATTTTACTTGATTTTAAAGATACTTTTCATTCACAAAGCTGAAATGTGTATGACAATTATTTATATCCCTGAGAAGAAAACATATTGTGATGTTGATTCTTCAGGATGCTTCATGTACACATTCAATTCAGTTTTTATTCCATATTTGTTGTGTCTGTTTTCTTTGTCATCTTTAAGGCTGATGCTGTTTGCTTTGTCTTCGATGACTGATGAATTTAAAATGTACATCTCCAACAATCCCACTTTCCCTCTCACATGTAGGAGAAAAAGTATATGGATTCATATTAATATATATGATAGACTTCTCTGCTCCACATGATGAGATCTGACTCGGCTGGTCCGTCTTCCTCCTCCTGGTCTTTGTTCATCACGGCTCCCCCTCCGCCGCCTCCCACCTCTTCCAGTCCTCCCCTTCTCTCCCCCTGAAATCGAGGCAATGTCATATTTTAAGAGGCCATTTTACACTAAGCTATTTATCTGCACACCCTTGGAGGAGCGAGGCAGGGTGGCATCAGAGATTAGCGGGCGGAGGCAGACATATTTATTTGGCTGTAACAGCATGTGGGCAGCAGGACTGTCGACGGCGCCGCCGAGCGTCACAAAACATTGACCTTGTGTGAAAGAAAGTGCGCGTCCTTTGTGTCACGTATCAGAATATTAGCTCCACTGAAATCGGCCCGAAATCCTCATTTCGTCAGTCGACATCTAAATTGAATGCATCGCGTCTGTGTAGGCGTGTTATTTTTCACTTTGTGTGCGACCGGGAATGACAAAATATGTATGTTCCATGTAGAGAGAGAGACAGAGTGAGCGATGGAGAGGATGTGAGAGACCTCCAAACTATTTCCCTCAGCTGCTGGTGGTGTTACAGGCATATTTTTCAGGATGTAGCAGCATGTGGGCCCCGGCTCTGTTTGTCCAGGATGACACCCTTCACATCCATTCATCACTGTCCCGCCAGACCTCCACTGACCTTGGGTCTCTCTGTGAGTCTGTGTGGGAAAAAATGAGGGAGAGCCAGGTTTCATTAAGGAGTGATGGAATGTACTCAGTTTGTATGTTCTTGGGTGTTTCTTTTTTAAATGTGCGTCAGTAGGATGGCAGCTCAGAAAAAAAAACAAAAAAACTCAACATCCGGGGCAGGAATCAGGCCAGAGAACTGGACCGATCAGAGGTGACGAGGAGAAATCTCTTAAGCGACGCGTTTTCTATCTGCTCGTTTAGTCGAGCGAGGAGGCGGCGACGCGGGAATGTTCATCACCTTGAAACCAGGTGATTGAGAGCCAAACATAGCCCGACATTTGTTATTCTAACATCTTAATGATTTCGCCTTTTAAGCCGCACAAGACTGCAGTCCCTCCAGGTGCCCGGGTGACAGATGGCCGGCCCGGGCGGGGGTCCCCTCCTTCTACAAGTTATAGATGGACACCTTGTCTGAGGCACACACACACACTCACACACACACACACTCTCACACACACATATACATACACAAGGAGAAAAAGGCAATTAGGGCCAGCACAGAAGAAGAAAAAAAAAGAAGCTTGATGATGATAGAGTTTTACTTTCCACGCCTCGTGTCCTGAACATTTTCCTGCACAAAAAGGGACAAGTTGAGGCTTTTCCAAGGGCAAACATGAGGAAGATGAATTAGGCTGACTTGTATCACCAGAAATCAGCTCATTTAAAGGGATTTGGGCCATATGATTCTACACGTACATGCCGCAGGTCATAGAAAAAACACATGGTTTTAATGTATGGATCTGTGTAAAATGCTTACAACAGGAAATGATAAAGCCATTATTCCATGAGAAAAGCAGCTGCTGGTGAGATCCTGGACAAAGAAAAGTGTTTGACATTTGATCACCTGTGTCATCTGGAAAAGACGTCAGCGGAGAGAAGCTGTCTGCTGACGTCTCACTGTGTTTCCACTATCACCGGGCGTAAGCTGATATTTTACTGAATCAACATCTATTGCAGGTTGTTCATTCTGCCTCCCTTTTTCAGCGTCTACTCCGCAGAGGGAGAAGGAGTTTAAAGCACCTCGACGGCTTCACACGCAGCTGAAAGCCCTGAGAGAGCGCGGTGCAGCACACGGACCAGGACAACAAACCTTTAGTCGGTGACGAGCATTTTAACGACATGTGCGTCATCATCATTCATTCATCCTGATTACAGGAGGTTATTCAGGTGGCTGTGAGTCTTTGTCTCGTTTCAGACGCTGAATAAAAGTTTGCTGGTCTGCAGTTTTACTCCAGACTGAAATATCTCGACTCTCTTTGGATGGATTGCCATTAAAACTAGCACAGACACTCATTTTCCCCCTCTGAGGTAATTTGTAATCACTGATGACGGCTTCACCTTTCTGTGATCTTCATTATACACCAAACTCGCTAACGGTGTGCAGCTGAATCAGCTGCTTCTAAGTTCCCTAGACAACCTCGCCTGTACTAAATGCTTGGCCGACATTACACAGGCTAATTATCAGCATGTTAGCATTGTGACTGCGTTAGTATTAGCATGTAGCTAAAAGCAATGCTATGCATGAGCAGAGCCTCAAAGAGCTGCTAGCATGACTCCTCTTTCTTAAAATGAGGCCGCGTACATTTAGTTTACAGGTGTAAATGTAACCAGAACACATCAGCACATCAGTTCAGGCAGAGCACTGAAGGAAGTGTGTGTTCTGTTTGCATCATCCGACTGACAACAGCTGCTTCGTTCATGCTCCACCGTCGGCTGTAACCAGCAGAGAGTCTAACGAGTTTCACGTCAGGGCCCAAAAACTCTAAAATTGTTGTGTCTCATTCGCAGCTCGTCTAATACTCTAATACTTGGGTCGGGCCGGCCACCAGACCAAAACTCAGTAATTAAATATCTCACAAATTTGACCTTTTATTGACCTATAAAGAAACCCAACTGACTACAGTTCAGTTACTGATACTCACTACTGTTAGTGAGCTTTAGAGGTGCTGGTTTATTTACTCCCAGACAATCTCTGCTAGCTGTTTCCTCCAGTCTGTGCTAAGTTAACCAGCTGCTGGCTGCAGTTTAATATTTATCATGCAGACTGGAGAGTGGTGTCAATGTGAAATCTGACTTTCAGCATCAAACAGAAAAATGTTGAACTATTCCTTTAAAAAGTTCTAACTAAACTTTCAACCAAGACTCTTAGAAAATGACGTTCATGTACGAATCATTTGTTTTCCAGATGCATTTTAGAAGAAATGCTGCCTGGATTATGTTCCACTGTAACGTGTGAATCGGTGAAGTATCTTGGTAATATTTTTAGAAGAAACGAGCTCCTCTAACAATTTGGCCTCCTGCTTCTACTTTCCATCAGAAGGAAGGAAAATAACAGACTCAAAGTCAAAAGTAAAGTTTGCTTCGTCCAAACGTCGTGATCACCTGATGGACTGAGTTATTCTGATCATCTCTTGAGGCCACCTTCCTCCTCTTCCTCCCTCCTCATCTCTCTGTGTTTCTGGTTTCAGGGCAGAGCGAGTGATGACAGATGCATCAGTCTTTGAGCCTGAGCTGACTGATTATGAGTTCCAACCCACAGACAAATTAAAAGACTTTCTATCATGTACATCTTAAATCGGGGATTCTTGGACGGTGTTTAAATCTGTGGAGTTTGTCAGCAAAAGCTTTAAAGTGATGACCCACCAAAAAAAAAACACATTTAAGATATCAAAGAACCAACCCTGTGTTGACTAAAGACTGTGGACTGAACTCAACAATTTCATCAAACAAATCTAAAAATTGGCCTTTTTTCGGGGGATCAGGTCCAAGAAAAACTTCACTCTAGCCGTGAAAAAGTTGCATGCAAGTCGAGAGGAGGGAAGTGAAATGCCTTGATGAAGTTTTGGGTCCCTGCGGGGTGTAAATCACGCCGATGCTGACCTGTATATTAGCTCTTTATGTCGTGTTTACGACCGTAGACAAATCAGTTAGCCTGCAGGATATTTACGCCGGGCGCCTGACAGCCTCTCTCAGCTGCAGTGGTGCTTAAGCTCACTGCACGACCGGACTGCATGATGGTTAACCCTGCTCGCCCCACCCAGAGTCAACAACACACACACACACACACACACACACACACACACACACACACACACTTTCCAGAGTCCAGTTATTTATGGTATGAGTGTACAGCCACCTTCCGTCCAATTAAATCTGAGTGCTGGCTTTGTGCAGCTCCCTGTTCATCATCTCCCTCACGGGGCCTGTTGTTGGAGAGTAGAGGGGGTATACTCTCGCTTTTCCATCTGACCCGCTCTCTGGGGGTCAGGGGAGTCTGGGTTTAAGGGGGAAATGTGCCACTGGAATTTCATCTTTCAAATATATTAGCCCCCATGCTGCACGACACTTCAATTTGTAGAGTCTGAAGTTCAAGGGAAAATCAAACCGATGCATTATTCTCCATCGTGTGTCCAGCGACCGTCCACAGAGACACGGACACACAGTGCAGTCTTAAAAAAAGGTAATAAATACACTATAACATCCACCTACAGCAGCTCTTGGGGGGGAAATTAAACTACTAACAGCTAAAATGCATCGATGTGCCCTTGTAGAAACAGCCTGTATGAGATTCATCTAGTGTGTGTAGCATTATATTCTACTCTGCTTTATATATTTATTTGCGTATATGTTTATTTTAATTTGTCTTCCTACCACGCGCTGCTTGTTCATTCTCTTTACCTGCCGTGCCAAATCGAATTTCTCCTGAGGGGGATGAATGAAGGTCAAACTTATCATCTTAATGCTTCTGGAGCTGCTAATAAAAATAGTTAATAACAACAGTGAGTCTCTCCCAGTCCAGGTGAAGTCAGCTGATAGGAGCCGAGCTAACTAGCTGATGGCGGCTACATTTAGAGTTTGTTGCAGCTGCTGCTTCTGAAAATGAGCCTTGAATCAAAGAACTTGATGCTTGTGCTCGATATGAATCCTGATTGATGAGGGCAGTTTTGTCCCTTCCAGTAGAGCGATGCTACCTTCAGGTGACGACTTCACAACTGCGGCAACTAAATAGAAGAAAAACACATGTTTTTTTTAAGTAAACAAAGACTTTCAGAAGGTGAACGGCTTCATAAAACATTGATGATGCGGCTTGTGGATTGTCTTTGTTGTGCAGCTCTGCGTGGACTCGCTCGTGGTCGGAGGAGCGCGGAACATTTCGCGTTCGTTCGGGAAACGTCTCCTCCGAAACCTTTTTAAGTTCAAGCAGTCTTATTTGTCTTAACAAGCGTCAGATTTTATCCTCCTCTCGCTGGCTGGAGAACAATCCCCGTCTTGTCTTGAGCAGACGGGCGCTGTGGAGGTAAACACGGCCGGGTCAAGTCTCAGACCATTAAAATCAGCGTGCCGTCTGTTTTTATGCGTTTTGTGACCGGAAGTCTACATAAACAACGAGCAGCCTGCATCACCCTGACGACCTGCGCAGACCGACGCAGCTTATTAGCTACAATAAATACCGCGGCAGAGAACTACACGATGGTGGTGATGATGGATGCACGCAGCAGCCTGTCAGAACCTGGAAGTTCAGAGGAAAACTCGACTCTCCAGTTCAACTTTTAATGACAATTAATGGACAGACGGGTCGTCCAATAGGCTTCCTGGCAGCAGCGAGGTGAGAGGTCGTTTCCCTTCATGGAGAGAGTGAGAGCCGGAGCTAATGCTGAGTTTCCCTGCCGCCTGCACATATATCACACTGACATGCTACAGCAGAAGCTGCAGAGCCCCCGGAGGGCACGACCCGCACTGGGAGGACGCATCAGAGCGCTGAGCATGTCAGCACCACAACCTGGACTCTGGAGGCCCGAGATGGATCTCTATTTTCCTTCTCCTCTGACTCGTGAGCTACCTTTAACCCTCTTCTCCTTTTTTTTCCCCTGCTAGCCTTTTGCCAGGCTCTCTGTGAGGTTTTTACTCCTCGTGCCGTTTTTCTATTTCAGTCTTTTGCTTCTTTTATAGCGAGTAACAGTGACCAGAGCAGGAAGTTTAAAATAGACCAGATTCTGATCTTTTTTCCCCCCCTGGAGCCACATTCTCTGTTTGCTTTCTCACAAACACGACTGGACATTGTTGTGTGTCGGGAACTAGCATAAATATTCAGAATATTAGCATTCCTCGTGTCTCTGATGCCCACACACATAAACGGGGCTTTTCCGATAAAGCCCCTGAACTTCAGCGCACATGTACACAGACCGTAAAGAAAATACACAGTGTGGGCTCCCTGTTTGTCAAACAATCCCCCGGTAATCTCCCTCAAGTCTGCGAGAAGGCACCAAACATCGGTTTTCTCCGGGGCTGAGTTAAAACTTTGAGCCGCAGCTAAACTCTCGTGGTCTCGGGTGTCCCGGGCAGAGAGGTGATGACTGCAGGACGCAGATAAACCGCGAGCCGTCGCAGCTCTCCTGCCGAGGCTCCGGTTGAGGACGAGGGTCTCTGCGTGACTCAGCCCTTTTTATTTTTATTTCAATTTCCAGTATATTTGACGGATTGCCTGCTCGTGGAATTACAGATGTCATTCCAATGACTTGCTAAGTGGATGTCTGAGATTGTTTTCCTCGGCTCGACTCTATATTTCACTCACCAGCTTAGCTTTATATCTTATTGCTGCGGGGACGCTGCTGTTGTTTTCACCTTGAGTCTGCGTGCGTGTCATCGTGGCAGAATGTGGACCTGCAGACACCGACTGAATCTCTGTCGTCTCTCTCTGGAGAGATCTCCAGGGAATGTTTTCACAACTAAAGTGAATAAAACCTCGGCGATTCCCTTTTTGGGAACCAGGTTGATGTTTGAGATTTTACAGCAGAAGACGCTCATGAGGAGGCCGACCTGTGTGACCTGTGTGACCTGTGTGACCTCTGGCTAGTCTCGAAGTGCTGATGTCATCATCCAGATGTTTGATATATGGAGGGAGGTCCATGATGTGTCTGTGAGCAGTTCAGGTGGTTTAAGACTGAACCTGTATGATCTGTGTAGAACAGCATGTTTTCAAACAGGAGCTGCACTTATTATATTGCGCTTATATTACAAAATTAAACATTTTCCCTCATTTTTATCTCTGGAGAAAGACTCCTGCACACCGTCCACTTCACCTGCGATTAAGTTTATTGCCACACTGTCATCAGGTTATCTTAAGGACAACGGGGTGTCGGTCTTCTCCAACACACCTGTCGACCTTAAGGTGTTTAAAAGCTGCACTCTGTCAGTGGTTTTCTAATAGGTGTTTCCTGAATACTTCCTCAGTGTTCAGACTTATTCAGTATCTACAGCAGCAGTCGTACCATCGTCACTCCTCTGCTGAGAGTTTCTTTTTCACTTAGTTGTAGAGAGTTTAAATTGTTTTTACCTCTCATCCGTCCATCCATCCATCCACAGCTGCTTCAGTTCTGAGCTGAACTCTTCAGAACTGAAGTGAAGAAGAAACCCCTCCAAGGCGAAATGTTTTCACACATGTACGACCGAGTGCAGCAGCCCTGGATTCAACTCCTCGGACGCTCGCTTCATGAAATTCTTGAAGTGAGAGTTGAAAACTTTGAATTTTTTTTTTGTTCCTGGGAGGCTTTCAATGTGTGATGTGTGACATCATGACCAGAAGTTTTACGGTCAAAGCGACTGGTGTCGGTGGAGCAGAACAACGTGGCCGCTGATGAAAAAAGACACAGAGCTGCAGAGTTTGACATGATTTTGTCGTAGCACTGATGCTATTTTATTAAATTCACCACTCAGGTCGTCAATTCCTGATGTTTTTATCGGCCTTGATTAGTTCACGCCAGACGTTTGAGTCTCGGGGAATTTTCAATCTGCACATTCTGACTGTGTTTCAGGCGTCTCGCTGTTTACCTGTGAGACAAGTGCACAAATGTGTGTGTGTGTGTGTGTGTGTGTGTGAGAGGACGGGCTATCTGACACCTTTGGGACACACACACACACACACATTATCCATCAATCATAACTGGGAAATGAAATGTCTCTCTCTGCCTCTGATGTTTAATTTTACACAGTAAGCAAATATGCACACACACACACACACACACACACACACGCACACACACACACACACACACTCTTGACCTCAGTTTCATCATGCTACAATGCTATCTCCTCTCTCACTCTGCTGTCATTCTGTCAGCAGCCCGCATCCCACAATTATTCCCTCCATCTTCTCTCTCCTCCTCCCTCGTGTGTCATCCTCTCTCTCCTCACTCCCACTTTTTTACCTCCCCTCTCCTGCACTTCCTCTCCCCTCCATTTGTCACTCCTCTTAGCGCTCGTTCCTCACTCCTCCTCCTTCGCTGCTCACATCTCGCATCTCCTCTTCTGTCTTTTATTCTCCGGTTTCCTGTGTTCACCCCTTTTCCCCCATTTTGTCCTCTCTCCTCTCCTCATTCATCTGTTTTGTTGTTCCTCACACCTTCCCTCTCCTCTCATCGTTTGTCTCTCCTCCCTCCTACATTCCTCGGCTCACTTTTCCTCTCCTCTGCCTCCTTCTCTCCTCCTTTCCTTCCCTCACTCCCCCTCCCTTCCACTCATCTCTTTTCCATCCCTTTCTTTTCCCCTCTCCTCTCCTCTCCTCAGTGAAATGAGCTGTCAGAGCCGCGGATGATTGACGAGTCAAGGTGGACCGGACTCTTCCCGCTCTGTAGCTGTCACTCAGACAGTGCGTTTGTGTGTCTCCCTGTGTGTGTGTCAGCAGGGCGGTGGGTAATAGCACTGACACAGCAGTCTAAGTATGAGAGGCGAATATCGCCCCGGCGACAGCTGATGATTAGATTGCCTCGACTCAATCAAAAAGCGGATGTTGTCCTCAGCAGTCGAGGAAATGACTCTGCCTCTTGTGTATCTCCACAAGAAAGTCTTTGGATGGGAATATAAAAGGGAGCCAATAATTAATTGAGGAAGTGGAGATAGAGGGTGCTGGTAGGGAGGAGGGGGATTACAACTAAATGTCACTGACAATTAATTTTCCATTGCACAAAGGCAGAAAATGAAGAGAGGCATAATCTGTTCAAGTCAATCAGATCCTAAATCCCTGTGACAAGCGCGATCTATGATTAAGTGGCTGCTTCGTCGCCGAGGTACCTTAATTAATCTATTTTACCTTGTCATCAGTTTTGCTTCCTGAGAGTCGTTAGGAAGGTACCTTTAATGGAATAACGAGCCGCCGTTTAAGAGATCCGGACCTTCCATCACCATAAACGTCAGTCACCTCAGAGGGAAGCTAAGGAGAAGAAGTCGCCGTCGGTTCCATCTATTTCCTGGAGTTGGTGGAAAAGATACAGTAACTCATCTTTCGTTTAACGGCCGCATCACTTTGTCACCGAGCTTCATCTCGACTGTTTAAAAGATCTCTGGTCTCTCGGGAGTGTCATTGTCCTACAAAAAAACTATTACTCACCTGTGCGCTTTGTGGTACTTTGCAAGGTGTTTGCCCCAGATAAGTCTCACAAACACACACAAACACAAACACACACACACACACGACTCCCACCAGAAAACAGACCTCCAATGGTGATTAATGGTCCATTGTGATTGTGCATCAAGTGACACACAAACAGAGACTCACAAGCTGGGATGCATGTAAAAAGCAAGCATGCACAAAAAAAAAACACACTGAACAATTTCCATATCCACACACACACACACACACACACACACACACACACACACACACTAATCACTCTTTCTGTCACAGAACATGAGAAAACGATTGAAAGATGCTTCCTTAACTCCCATCTGGAGGCATTTAAACAGTAAAACAGTCGCGCAGCAGTGAGAGCGAAACCTTTTCCACTCCGGGTTCAGCTTTATTTACTCGGCTTATCTCCCCTCTGGAATCACCGCGGCCCGGCCCGGAGCAGCCGCGCTGTTTATTCAAATGGAGCAAAGAATAATACGAGCCATCAAATCCAGAAGCCTGCAGTCATTTGTGTGTGAGTGCGTCGGCGTGTTTCTAATGGCTTTACGATCCAAAACCGCATGCTTGACTTTTGTCCAGCGTCTCACCTACGAGAAACACGTCAAACTAATCACTTCTCCCCAGCGGAGCCGCCGGCCAGCTCAACATTTCCCTCCATCCACTTTCCATCCTCATGCTTTCGGGTGACCTAATGCTCTGGCATGTATTTAGGACTTCTTGGGTGGTAGCATGTTGTGCTAATTATGTTTCTAAAGGTACAAATATGTCTTACTCAACACGCTTTTATAGCTGTTCCACCAAAACCTGCGTCTGTTATAAAGGTTTCTAATTTCAAAAGTGTGTAGCCTGCATGAGCTAGCTATAATTGAAGCTAGCACTTCATGTTTCCCATTAACATTGATGGCTTTTAATGCATTAGCTTGGTGGCTAGTTAGTTAGCTAATGATGCAAATGCTCATTAGGTGTAATGACTCTTGTTGTGGAGTAAAACAAGGATCGACGGAGGCATCGGTCACACCGAAACAAACCCCCCGAGAAGTGTTGATGTTGTCACGATCGTCCTGAAGGAAAATGGATGTATTTGCCTTTGAACTGACTGCAGATTTATTTTTATTGCTGAGAGAATTAAAACTTTAAGTGAAAACAATGAAGTGGCCCCTGTACACGGGGTCGATGGCACTTTAAAGAAAGTTAACACTGCTTCAGCCGTGGCCTATTGTGCACTCTTGTAGAGGTCTTCAGAGGTCTTCTCGCTTCCTACTTGAGTATCCTGAGAGAGTTATAAGACAGGAGACAAACTACTTACTGGGAAAACGTCTGCATCAACAGAGATGACACATCCTGCCCTGTGACCTCCACAGCCAAGTGTGCGTTATCACAGCTGAACCGCTGCAACATATCAGCCCATCATGCTGTTGCAGACATAAGAGCATCGCTGAGATTCACACGACTTTGGTGTTGACTCAGTTTACTGTTGCAGATCTAATTTATCAGCTCTCATTATGTGATGCATCGTTATCATCACAGGAAAGCAGTCACACAGTGATCTACTGGATCTCCTCTAATGGGCTCCGCCACTTTGCACTCACCGTGTTACAGCCGGGGATGATGATGATGATGATGGATGCTGCCAATCTCCAAGTTCCTGTCACAGTTGGTGGAGCCGAGATGACTTCGTTCATTCAGCAGGTTCTGCTCGCTCTGGTCGTTGCTGTTCAACAACTATTCGGTCCCTTTGCTGCCTGGGAAGGCGAAACAAACTCCTGCCCAGATTGTAATTCACCTGTAAGTCTGCCTGAGGCTTTAACATCAGCTCTGAGCAGAAAGAGGAAGATAAGATTCCACCAACAAGCCGGAGATCCCTCTGCTTTTTAAAGGCAGAGAACAGGGTCGGGTAGTACGTCAGTGTCGTCACTCTTTATTCGCTTCTGCTCTCGTCAGCCAGATATGGAATAAGCCGTAAATACATCAGGTCTCTTCAGATGTGTGGCAATAAAAGTGTGGATCAGAAGCACCAGTCAGTTTCAGTTTCACCACCACAAGGCTTGTTAATTAATCCACACTGAAGCACACGTCTCCCATACAGACCTGACCTCAGCTTTTTTGGACAACAGTAGCAGTTTTTTTTCTGTGTGTGTGCAAGATCTTGGTCGATGAGTCTGTTCCAGAGTTGTGGTTCAAACTGATAAGGCCCGCTGAGGAAGTCCCGTCCCAGCGTCACCGGGCCAGAGAGGAAACAGGGGGTCAGCCCATGGAGTCAGATAAACTATGTACCCCGGCAGATAACGCCATCCTCCAAAAAACGCTGGCAAACGCTCCCTCTGCCCATTAGGTCCAATCAAAACAGAAAGTCAGGGAGAGGAGGGGAGACGGCGAAGGAGTGTGGACGGAGCGAGAGAGTCGGGAGGGAAGAACAAAAACAAGATGCGTCTCAGAATCCTCTCTGTCATAATTTCAGCCTCACTTTGTTTTGCGATTTGCAGCATCCCGGAGTCGGGGTTGAGTCTGTGAGCGCTCAGCACTTTGTTTGTGACAAGTCAGCTGTCTGCGCCCCGCTGCACCGTCTGCTGAGCGATACAGTTCATTATGTTATGCAGGAGACGCATCACTTCCATAAAAGACTGGAGTCACGCAGCAAGAGCGGACATCAAGTGAATCAAAACATTATTATTTCTTCTATCTCTTTTTATTTTTGCTGTTCCAGAGTTCATCCATTAAGTGCACCAGAAAAACAACATGCGTCATCCCACATTGATTGTCCACTGGATGCAGAACAGAGGCCTCGACGTTTTACATGTGAATGCTGCAAAAACAGATTCTTGTGTTTATTTTGTGGATCATCCTCGTTTACGTTCAAAAGCTACTTGAGATTCAGGAAACACTGTGATGATAAAACAGGAGAAACTAACACAGACTGTTGATGGGACGCAAACAGAGCGTCTCGTGTTAATCACGCCGAGCAAAACTACAAACGCAAACAGCAGCCTCAAAAAAAGGGGAGGATAATCGTGCCAACTTGGCCAACTTGCAGCGTTTGTGTTGGCTTGGTATCACAGCTGAGCGGGGCCACCCTGGGACAGTCTCCACCCCGAACCAAAGGCGTGTCCTGCACCACAGGGATTTGTCTTAACAAACGGTTGGCTGTACAGTGAACACAAATACTCTCCTATCTTCTGACATCGCAGCTTGAAACATGCACACAAGTTAGCGTTAGCAAGTCATTTATGCCACTGAGAATTCTGATATTCTGGGAATACGATGTAATCCAGGAGGGCATCTACTAAAAGTGCTTACCTTGCCACTTACAGGCTGATCTTCCTTTTCTTTACAACTCTTAACATTTGTTTACCCAGAAACAGATGCTTCCTCGCTCTCACCCACCAAATCCACCAGATTCCACTTGCAGACGCAAACACTTTATGATCATAAAATACATTCGACAGCAACAAAATAACTCATCATAACCATCTTGGCTTATCGTCCCAATTATCCAAAGATCACTAACTCTGGTTTGGCCAAAATAAACCCTTAATTAACGTTGTTGGTGGGTAACGCCGTCAACACAGACTGTCAGTGGGAATCTACGCTTGGCATTGAGCGAACTGTTTGTATGTTGTTGCTTATAGACGTCTTGTTTGTGTTGCAGGATCTCTATAGTGACTGACAGCAATCCTCTCAGCTCAGTTCGCTCGCTGTTAATTACGGGCTCGACCACACTTTCAATGCTTCCTCCGCCCTGATGGCTCTGACTGAATCTCTGCGTGGCTATAAATTTAGCCTCTGCTCATATTTCAGATGACAGCTTTATTTTATGGTTTACTGAATGCTTATCGGCGTAATTAGAGCTGTGTTAGACTTTTGCTAATGCAGACTGAATATCTCCTGCCACTGCTGCTTCACATTAAGAAGTGTTTCATCAGCAAAGCAGCAGGAGGCTTTTATTGTGAAACAGCTTTAGGAAATGCAATCTCTCCCCTCACGGTGTTAGCAGAGCGTTAGCAGTGCTATGATACAAATTGGTCGATAAAAGAATTATTTTTTAAGCTCTTTTCCGGATACGCCACCGTCCTTTCTCCCGTATTTTTGTGACCTCGGTCTGAACATCAAATGATGCATCTCCAGTGTGTCGTGCACTTGAGGTTGGTGGTTTTCCTGGAGCAAGGTACCTGCTGAAATAATTAGCTTATGCGTGGAACTGATCACTCTCTGCAGGCCTATTAGTGCAGTCCAAAATACCTCGCAATGAACCATGCATCAGCAGTAATTTTGTGCCTCTGAGGCTTATTTCTAGCCAGGCTTATCAGGTGATTATTGATGCGTGGTTAAATCTCATTACCGGCCCCTGGCTGTCATCTGACAGTTTCCTCGACATCTAATTAATTTTTACTCTTTTCAAAGTCATGGCTGTACAGTAAATCATATTTCTGAAAAACTTAACTAACCAAGCAAACAATAAAATCCACCTGAGGGGTTAAAAAACATCATGTCGATGCTTTTTTATCAGATTTGAAGGTTTTTCTCTCCGTTCTGGGAATATTTTGACATATCTGTGAGCCAGTCAGGTGGTTTCTGATGTTTGGTCTTTATGTGTGAGTGTGTGAAAGAGAGTCTCTGTGTAGTACAGTCCAGGTGAAGGGCGAGGCGACACTGCCAGCTCCCACTCTGTTCCCGCCGTGACTCGGAGCAGCTGTGGTCCAGGCAGCGCAGGTGATGTGTTTCTCCGTCTGCCTGCTCCTCTTCCCTTTTTCACCCCCATGATTTGTTCCTCTGCCTCCCTTTTCAGTCCAGATTCATTCGTGCAGCGTTTCTGTGCTGTTTACTGAGAAGCATATTCAAATGAAGTCTGTCACAAACAGGCGCCTGAAAGAACCGCGTCAGACATATTAATGCAGAGGTCGCAGGTGTCCAACTGAAATAATTCGATGAAAATACATAAATGCAATAACATGTCATCTTATTTGTGATTCTAGGTGAAAACCCTGTCTTTTGTTTCCCTAATTGTGGCAGTGATACCGGCGTTTTGCAGCAATTATATCTGTCAGTGTGACTAGTAAAAGTGTTTGTGAAACGTCCTCATGTGTCTTTTCGAACGATGTGTATCTGTGGTAACATAATTTGGGGCAGTTAGTGTTGTAAATTGGTGGCAAATTGTGTGCAATATGTATTTCTTTGGCTTCACTCTGAATATATTAAATTGTAGGTGGGCAAAGTAATATAATTTGTACACACTTTACCAATACATGAGCATAACTGATCAACATAAGAGGCTGTAACTATCAGAAAGCTTTTCACTGAGGTCGTCTGATTGGGTTGCAAACATTTTTCTGTCCCTTCATTTCAGATTTCTGTGTGTTCCTGCGTTTTATCTAAATATTATCTTTATTTTCAGTAAGTGCAGCTGACCTGTTGGAACCAGCTCTGCTACCCAGCGAGCCGTCTCATACTGGCAGAGAGCCATCGGCGTAAAAACAGTATCGTTGTTCAGCGTGTTCAACATATTACTTGATTAAATTCATGTTATAATGTCTCATAAAGGTGTACCATCAAAATGCTGATTGGGGTTGGAAAACATTACGGGTACACATTTCCAGCTTGTAGTGCCGCGGTGGCTGTTTGCCACTTAATAGCACTCACACACATTAAAGTGGTGGGTTAAAAAAAAAACATCCCAATTACAGTGTGACCACCCTGCTGGGTCAGAACACACGCTGCGCTGTTTAGATCCAACCAGCCATGTTGATGCCTCTACAGCTATATTAATACGTACAACATCAACATTTTCTGTGTGACACTGTGTTTAATGCATGATATGAAACACAAGAAGTGACAGGAAATGATGTAGGATGCATTTAATATCCAAAGCCACCGAAAGATGTAATGAGATATAATGTTAAATATGTGTTTGGTGTATTGGTGAGGTCGTCTTTGTCTTCTGCAGGTCAGTCACCAGTGTAAAATGTTGGCTTTTTCTCTGCAAACAATGGATAAATCTATATGTGCCATCTCAACATTTCTGTCATATCACATTCAGATTACATGTAAGTGGCGTGACGGCTGGACGAGATGTCTGCCAGCAGCGAGAACACTGTTCCAGCCAGGACGACGGGACACTATGCAGCCGTGTTTGTGGCGTTTCAGGCAGTTTAAGATAAAACCTGATCTTTTCAAAACCATAACAAAGTGGTTTATGTGCCTAAACCTAACGAGACTATTAGCACAACATAAAACTGAACCTGAGGAAGTTACAACTTAAAGAAATGTAAAGCAATCATCATATCTGTGTGAAAAATCTACGTGACCAACATTTATTCTGGATTCAGGTTGGTTATGTTTTAACATTGTGTTACACAGACACAGAGGCGTTCAGCTGGAGTCTTGGTTCTGGCCTTGAGAAATGGACCAGAACATGCTGTTTATTTGGTCAGAGGCACGAATTACAGCAATAAATGCTTTTAAACTTTAATCACACAAGCAGATATTTTTTTTTAAAGCAGCTGTTGAGTGATCCAGAGCAGTAATGAGATACAGGACTGGAAGTTCTTTGGACTTGTAAACAACTTTGTGCTTACTGATATCCAGAAAGCGCACCTCCCACTGAGATATCACTACCGCGAGCTGCAGCTGCCCACGGCCACATGCGGCTTTAAATGATGGGTGGGGTTAGCCGGGATACATTCCTGTGCAAAGATCAATCATCCAAACATTTTAAATACTTTGCAGGAAGAGAAAAACTCTGATATAAAAAACACTAAACGCTGACATGAGTTTTTGACATATTTAGCATAAAACAAAGACATGGTGTTCGAACTGACAATGTTTTTTATTTTATCTCAGCATCTCTTTTCATTAAGTCAGACGGAAGTGGATGAAACCTAAAAGGGTTAAGTTCCATCTTCAGGGTTCAGGTTACCAGAGGCCTGTTTTGCGAAGGGAGCTCAACATAGCCAGGCTTTGTGCTCATGATGCAGCTCAACAAAGCCCCAAGTCCCCAAACAGAGTTAAACGGTTCTGCGACGGTGGTTATCAACTTAGTTTGTTAAGTCCGGCTCTCTGCTTTGTGCTCTGCGCGCGTTCACATAAAAGGGGGCGTTTGACGTCATATTATTCTACTTCCGTTCGAAAATGTTTAGATCCCGGGCCACATATTTTACTGAAGACGAGAAGATTCTTATTATGCAAAGCTGTGACGAATTCAAAGAAACCATCACGGCAAAAAGTAACACTG
>CAEMYA010000021.1:422727-450865 GCA_903131615.1 Diplodus sargus
ACACACACACACACACACACACACACACACACACACAGGGGAAATATAAATAAACACAACTTCATAAACATAATCTTTCTGATGAAAAGTGCAGACTGACATTCACAGATGAATATCAGCTGAACGCTTTTTAATATTAAGTCTCTATTTGCTCTCCGATCAGTTTACTGAGATGTGCGATTTGACTGTAACTCTTCCACGAGCCTCTCGGCAGCGCGGTGCCTCTCATCTTAATAGTAAAACTGGAGAGCTGCGTTTTCCTCCCTGACAGCGCAGACAGACCCTGACGCTGCACTGAGACACATTTCAGAGTGTGTGTGATTATATTCAGGGAACTTAATTTTCCCTCATCTTTTTCATACCCAGTTTTCTTCGGTGTGTTTCGCTGTGCAGAGTTTCTCCAGGGACCCAACAGTCAGCAGGAAGTGTTGTGGGTGTGTGTGTGTATGTGTGTGTGTGTGTGTGTGTGTGTGTGTGTGTGTGTGTGTGTGTGTGTTGTCTGTCTTTGAAGATGTGAGCAGAAAACACGAGTATGCCGGTGCACGGCCTGTGCATGTTTCTCTTTTCATTCTTGAATATTTGCAAAAAAGCATAAATCACATCCTTAAAGATGCTGCGGCTGCTGCTGCTGCTGCTGCTGCTGCTGCTGCTGGTGGTGTTTGATGGAACGGGACTGGAAAGGCTGCCGCTCCTCCGTGAACTTTCACTCCTCCAAAAACTTCCCTGCTCTCCCGGCTGAGGGGAGTGGGAGGTGAGAGTGGAGGAGGAGGAGGAAGAGGAGGAGGAACAGTGGCGGTCCACAAGTTGGTATTCCTGCTCTTTTACTTCTCCTCAGCTCCTTTGGGAACCTTTGTTGGCACACACACCGCTGTTTGTTTGAGCTGCTCCACAATACTCCCACTCAGTGGTGGAGAACTCCTAACGGGTGTTGGATTGCACCTTGTGGCTTCCCTTTCCTTTCCCTCGTCTCTCTGCAGTGTTGCGAGGCGAGCGGAGCGGAGCAGGGCAGGGCAGCAGGCTGGGGATGGTGTACAGATTAATCAGCTCCTGAGGGTCAGACTGGGCCCAGTGTTGCACATGAAAGCGCTGGGAAAATGGACACTGGATCTTCGGTTCCTGGATAAGGTCTGATGACTTAATCTGTCTGTCTGAGGATAAAGGCAGTTTGGGGAGGAGGGAAGCTGCGGCCCAGTGACGGCGTTATAGATTTAAGCCGTGTGTGTTTGAGGGTGCATGATACCACACCTGGGTCAGAGTGTGTTTGGAAATAATTATTAAGCGGGTGCTTTGCTGCGAGCGAGTCGGGACTTCAGCTGCTTCCTGGGCAGTTCATGTCGTATCCACAGATCAATGACGCGGCCTCAACTCCACAAAAATGACTTAAAGAAGTAACAAGATACATTTTAAGTGATTAGATAGAAAACCTGACACCTTATACTTGCTGAGGCCCTAAGTGGGCTTATGCCAACACCTGAGCATGGGCTATATAACAACAAATACTGGGGAGCAGGTCGTCCACTAATTGCAGGGTTGGCAATAAGATCCCCGGCTCCTCCAGTCCACCATGAACCTGGAGGAAGAACCCCAACTGCTCCCATAACATTAGGCCAGTGTCTGCATAGCAGCGAGCTGCCATCGCTGTGTGGATGAGAAGGAAACTGTAAAGTACTTTGGATTAAAGTGCACAGATTTAGAATTTATTTAACCAAAGCTCTTCCTGTTAGGAGTGTTATAGTTTGTTCACATTGAAAACAAAGTTAATTTCTACTGCCGGTTTGGACTGCGGTGTTATTTCTGTTCATTTGCGTTGCTCGCCTCCTTCTTCCCTTCCAGCTCCAGCCGGCAGTCGACATTACAGAACATAAACACCTCCGAACAATGAAGCGATCTCTCTCTGAGCTCTCTAACAGACCAATCATGTCGTTTGCGTCTTTGCATCGACTTTGTATTCAACCTCACTGCACCATAATTGTTTCTCGCTTTCTGTGGGAACACACGTTTATATGTTCATGGTCGAAAGTTCACGGCAAGAAAGTCACTAAGAAAATAAGTTTTAAGCATTTTCCACGAGAGGCAACACTGTATTTTAAGATCATATATTTGCTTTTCATTAACTCTGTCAGTGTCTCAATGAAATGACGAATATTGCAATCAAGATTTTATTCTGACATATTTACCTCTCTGCAGATCACTCTGTCTTTCTAATTACAAAGTATAATTAGTGATTAGTAATTAATAATTAGTCAGCTGGATTTCTTTTTTTAAGAAAAAATCTGCAGAACTCAAACTTTCCTCTGTTGTGTCTCATCTCACATCCAGGTACATTTAAACAAATAAACTAGGATGACAGTTAGCTGGACTGTTTTCCACTGCTCTAAATAATTTTTTCATAAATCAAATCTATTTGTTTCTTGCATTGTTTTTACTTTGTATGCCTCGATTCCTGTTTTACTTTCAGCTGCCGGCTGTTATTGTTTGGATCACTAGTTTTGTACTGTCATTGTTTGTATTGTTTGTGTGAAGCACTTTAAATTGCCTTGTACAAAAAAGGTGCTATAAAAATAAATGTTAACTGAAGCATACAGTAGTCTCTACTTGGTGGCCAGCTGCTGGATATGTGGGATATCGCTGATATTCACATTAAAGTGCACATGAAGTGTCACAACAGCTCTCAGTTCCTTGAAACTTTCTGGCGTTTTGTCCCGCTTGTCAATACTGTATGTGGCAAAATGTAAAAGAGAGGAAAAACAAACAGCGGAGGCTCATTTGCAAGCGCTGCCTGACCCACGGCCGTCTGAGCCCAAATCATTTACACATAATTGTTTCAGTGTGTTCAAGCTGCATCTGTTTATTGGAAATAAACAACGATACGAGGAAACCGGGTCCTGAAATCCAATATTGTAATTGCTTGACATTATTCCCGCTACTTAAAGTTTTGCTCTGGATCTGAGCTCGACTGTCACCGTTTTAACGAATCACCATCTCTTTAAGAGCAGGAGTCAACTGCCAGGCTAATTAAGTGATGGATTTCACTGGTTGACTACGACAAAATGCTCAGAGATTCACAGGTTTGAGCCAGAACGAACGCTGCATTTATTTAGCCGAGCTGTTTTCTCTGACAGAATTTGTTTTAGCCTGAAATGAAACGACCTGTTTCACTCATATTTCTCAGTTAAACTAGCAAAGTGAGTGTGATTTGCAGGACGTGCTGGATCTGTAATAACTAAATCAACATCACCTTTTAGATTGGTTCCCTTTTTGAACTTTTTGATTTCACCACGCAATTTTGTCTGCCGCCAGAAACCCCCCAGGAAAACGAATCCAGCCTGGAACCATTTGTCTTTTCTATTCAATATTATTGATTAAATCAGGAGGGTTCCTATCTGCTTTCACACCTCTGATAGACTAAATAAACAAACACACTCATGTTTCGTCCTGTGTTGTTTGCAGCTGCTTTTTTGGGGGAGATGATGGAAACAACCTGGCGGCCTTTGTGACAAACATGTCAACAATAAAACCACTTGGAAACATGTCAACAACATTACATCTGCACTTGTGCTATTGCAGTGTAAGTTGTTGGACTAAGAGTCATCAAACAATTGTGTACCAGTGGATTAACTGCAGACTTTTATTTTGAAACACATTCCTCCTGGTCTCTATATTTCCTAACTGCTCTGTGTTTGACGGACCTACTCTGCCTGGTTACAGTTGCTAAGCTATGATTGGACAATCGCTGGCTGGGGATGACTGGTACACCAATATGTGTATTGTTGCTGTGTCTCAATTCAGGGTTTGCATCCTTCAGAGGAGCATTTGAAGGCCAATTACGTCACAACGCTGCGTGAAGGATGTCCCAATCCGAAGGCTCCTCCAAATGCAGCCCACAAATGCTCCTTCTTGTCCCTGTTTTTGGAGGATGCGTGGCTACGATCCTCACATATCCCAAGATTCTTTGCGTGCCCGAAAAAGAGGAAAGAGGGAGAGAAAATGGCGACATCGCGTGGCGTAGATCGTCACTTTCGCGGGCCTGGGCGGCAGAAATCGTGACGTGAGGGTAAAACATCTGGTGACGCAAACAGGAAATGCTCCAAAGGCGAGACCGTCCCATTTAACAACGGCTGATGAGGTTAACAAGGTCTCTCTGAAGGACTCGCCTTCCAAGACCACAAAGGCCGAGTCCTTCAGAGGATCCAGACCCTGAACTGAGACACAGCCTGTATCTGTACTCATGATGGGCGGGGCTTAAACAGGAAGTGTCTGTTATTTAAGAAGTTTCATACTGATAAAGGTTGATCAGAAGCTGCTATAGTTGTTACTCCTTAGAAACTACTTACTTCTCTTCATGTGAGACTGTGAATTCCTTGTTTCTCCAAACTTGCAGGGAAGTCACGATGGTTTCTTGTTTCCTCTCTGGATCAGACAGGAAGTGTTGTCCACCACACTGAACAGCAGAGTTAGACACACTACCCAAGAACCCAAGAATTTTTTGTAAACGGTCCTGCCAGTCTACATAATGAGGCCGTGGTCGCCAGCTCTGTATGGTATTTTCATTTGACGGCAGTTGGCTGAGCAGCGGCGCAGGCGAAGTTCGGCCCCCTCAAAGGCAGCGTTCACACTTTTGAGCCATTAGCCCCGAGTGGTGGATCAGACTTCGCTTTAAAGGCCCTTTGCATCTGTTTTCCGTTTAAATGTCATAAATGTGAAGTGTATATATGCCAAGGTCATGACAGACAGATGGTGCCGTAATGATTTTCAGAACTCGGGCCAGGCAGCGGTGCAGGAAGTGCGCGGGCCTGCTCAGGCTCTGCTCACAGTGCCCTCACTGTAGCTAACACAGGCCCTTTCTCCACCATCGCCCCAAATGCTCGTTTTAACCTTCAAAGGACAAATTGTCAGTTTTTTTTCTCTTCGCGTTGGGGAGGGGTTGGGTAAATTATGCCTAAATTGCAGCGTATTCAGCCAATATTATTTACATGGCTGTCACTTTGACTTGCAATGGGGCCACTCACAGCCCTTTTTATTTCCATTTCTGCTGACAGCTCTGGGCTCATCCCTGAACTGTCATAATTTGCTGTTCTGCTTCTCTGTGCTCCGTCTCTCTCGCCGAGGCACGCTCCGGCGTGCTCACATAGACACTTAATTTCTCTCAACTGCTGTTTTTCTATCATTTTTTTTACAGCGTCTCCCCTCCCTCCACCACTCTTTTATTCCCACTCTCCTTCTCCGCGTCTCTTCCCTTTGCCTCTGCTGCTGCGTGGGAGTTGACCTGAAGTGAAGGCAGCCGGCTGAGAGTCGCCGAGTTCAAACGCAATGAAAAAGACACCAGATATAACAAGATATGGCTGTACAAACATGCCGCCATCGAGCCCTTACACCAAACCTATATGAGATACATTAAACGATCACAGATCAGACGGTGAACCCCGACTTCGCATCCCATCAGCGCAGATCTTTATGCCGCAGACAGTTGCTTTCATTCTCCTGCTCAGGGAGGAGCTGCGAAGATCACAAGCTGCCCTAGAAACCGCTATTCCTCACAGACTCTTTTATACACTTATCACATTTAGACGACATGTAGTAGCGATACCTTTTTATATCCGCTCTCATCGGTCTCTCCTTGAATCGTCAACCCGGAGAACTTTACTTAAGGTTGGATATGCGATCCCGCTCTCCTCCCATGAGTCCTCTGGATTAACAGGGTCGCCTTTGTGTTTCCTCCTGCGCTCACTGAGAGGAAAACACAACCGCCAGAAATATAATAATAACAGAGAACGAGGGAAGAAGTGGTAGAAGTGACAAGTGAGGGATGGGGACGAGCACATGCGCCGAGGCACGCAGCAGGACTGATCCGCACGCGGTGTCTTCTCCGGCACCATCGCCTATGGAAATCAAAACATTCCACACGGTTGTGTAGATGAAGAGAAAACCCGAGGGGTGACGCCCGCTGCGTTCGTCTCCTGCTCCTCCTACCCTCAAGGTGAATGAGGTGCTACAAAGTCTTGGGTTCCCCCAACATACACTGTTGTCAACGTCCCGGGAGCTGACTGACAGTGACTGACAGCTGGTGCTCTTTTGGTTTCTGCTGTGCTTTTATTTATTTATTTATTTATTTGCGTTCCGTCGGATGACTGTGTGGGTTTATTCTCTTTTTTCACATTATGCTTCAGTGATGTTTCCAGCTCACACATCCAGTTTTATGGCTGTAGCTTGAGGCAAACCCTGCAAAGTAGACAATATGGTTCTGGTGAACTCTTAAGATTGTCTTTTGGTTTTTGTCTTTTCCAACTCAAAGACAGCATGCTTATTATATTTGCATATAAGAAAGCGTTCCTTTTCTGTCTTTATCCCAATTTAATTTCTTTTTAAAAACATTTTCTAACTCCTTACACCAAGTTCAGTGGTTACGATTGTTTAAGTACATTTCTGCAAAACCACAAATAAGTCAAACTAAACGTTTCTTTATGGCACAGAAACCACCTGGTTAGGGTTAGAAAAAGATCACTGTTAGGCTTTAAATACCAGTTCTGGATGGAGATGGTCTGACTTCCAGTGAAAAATAGCTGGTTTAGGTCGACAGAAAAACAGCTGGAAGTTTCTGCAGGTCTACTGAAAAAAACATCTGCTTTTGATGTGACAGAACAGAAGGAAAGATCCTCAGGTGTCCTTAAACACCCAGCGGTGTGACCGGAGCGGTCGGCCGTTTCTCAGTTTTGTTGCCTGTAATAAGCTGAAATCTTCACTTTAGCTTCACCAGTAAGCTCAAAGTGTCACCGGAGGAGCTGCATGGAGACATTTTTTATGTGTTCTGTTGTTCTGTGAAGCTCTTTACCTGATTTTCCATCAGCATGGAGGTGATTTGATAATATCTCAGATGGCTTTTTTACGGGGTGGACTGTTTCTTTAATTGAGACAGTGAATTACAGAACTTTTCACAGTAATCTTACAATATCAGCGAGTCACGATCCACTCGAGGCACTATGGTACATTTTACAGCATTAAATGCGTTCGATAGCCAGTCAAATATCATCTGATGATTAAGATTCTGCTTTAAACATGTTTTCTGAAGGACTCTGCAGGTCCTTGAAACCCCCCTGCGGACCTCACCTTGACGTGCATGTGTTCGTTCAAAAAAAGAGTTATAAATAAAATAGTAAGTCCAAAGGTGACCCGAGGACAGTCGGACCTGATCCGAATGAAACGGAGGAAAATTAAATCTAATCCAAAAATGTGGTCTTTCTGAGAAGAACCAAACACGGAGAACACCAACACTGGCAGCTTCATGTACACGTGTCATACTTCAGATGTTTGTTATGTTATGATGATTATAAAGTTAGATCCTTTAGTTAGTGATTAGTCTGTATGGCTACCTAAGGCATGTGCATGCTAACATTACAATTGTCGGGCTGTTTTTGTAAATTAAAAGTTTTATTCTATGTGAAATTGTTTTGGGGCGTTATTGCCGTTTGCCACCTTGGTTTTTTGGAGCCAGAAGTGACCATATTTGGAAGAGAGGTTGGAGCTGGACAGGATAATTATTGGATCTGAAAATGAACATCATGTTGTACTGAAGACTTTTATTATCAGTTTAGACCATAAATTCATTAAGAAACTGTTTACTGAGGTAATAAACGAAGTGATAAAAAACATCTGTTGTCTCATAATCTTACATACAATCAAACTTCTATTTTGAAACCAGTGTAGTTGCTTCCTGCTGATTATAAGAAGCTATACAGGTTAAAGACAGTTGTGCATTGGCTTCACTTTTCAGACCAGGAAGCTGGTTAATGTTCCACATATTCACATACAGTCTTACACATTTTTGCATTTAATATATAGTCAAGAAATGGGAGAGGACGCAGGATATCTGTTTCCTCTTGAGTACCACTTCTGTGGTCTTAGCTGTGACAACCCGAGGACTTCTCACACGGCTGCACATGAGTCAGTAATAGTTGGACACTTTCCCTTAAAGCATGAGAGCTAATGCTGGCAGAACACCGCGGCGGTGACGCCGGTAAGACAGCCACTCTCAAACCAGCAGGGAAATTAAGAAAAATCCTCCGACCACCAGAATTCACTTTTTTTGTCGGTGTTAGCTTTGCCTCCCACAGTGCACCTCTGCCACGGGGGTACACATCCAGCGTTCCGGCTTAAATCCATAGCCTAGCTGAAGGATAAAAGTTAATGACCTTAGCATCTCATTTTCTCGGGGACCCGTCTTTGCGGTGTCTCCTTTGAAAAGCACCTCGCAGCTCAATGGGACAGAACAGACGAGAAGAGCCACTCTGCCATGGGATGTATAATGACATCTTCTGTTATAGCCCAGAATGGTTATAGGCCATAAAATTGCGAGAGCTCATCTAGGAGATCCATGGTCAAAAAGGAGATGAGTGCGTGTGGTCAAGAGTAGGACAGGCGTCTCTTTGCATGCCTGTTTTCCTCTCCGTCTGATGGCATTAATCCAACGTGCACCTAGAGACGCCTACAAAATGCATTTGCAAACCTAATGGAGAAGAATTCTGTCTAAAACTCTCTGCTTTGCTCTGGTGCGAAACAATTCTGCAGTTCAAAAGCACAAACGATACGCGTCGCTTCAACGTTCACGGCCTCGGATTTTCAACCTCTCACATCTGTTACAGCTCTGTTTATGACTCACGTGTATTTACAGAACGGGACGAATCCATAACGCTCCCCTGCTCTAGTTGCTAATGTGGTCCGGCCACAATGTATTATCTCAAAGTATCAAGGGTTGTAAATCAGAGCTCCAGAGGCACTCAAAGGAGGCCGAAATTAAATCAGCGTTTCCTCCCATCAGCATGAAAACCGAAACTCAACACCAGGAAGCTGGAAACATACACATACACAACGTCAGCCATGGGCTCACACATCCAGAGCTGTTAGCTGCAGCTACCTTAACCCTGACTGTTCGTTTGGGCGCCAGCCAACGCTTTTAGTCACAGACCCAAATTTTCACCTCACTCCCTATTTCTCAGTTCTGAGATATAGCCTTGGCCGGGCTCCCAAATTTAAATGGCTGATTTGCTGTGGGTTAACTGGAGAATGGGAGGGTGAAGTCATATATATTGTGTGTGGGGAGGGTTAGCTGAGTGGTAGATCAATTTGGGAGAATAAAGAAGGAGCCAGATGGCCATTGGATCTCAGTCCGAGGCAGATGGGGTAAGAAAAGCAGTAGATGAACAGCCCAGGTATTTATTACCCATGAAGTCTGAATATGGATTGTTAGACTGAATTTAAGCTTGAAGCGATAAAAACAGGCGCAGCAGTGAAAAGCAAACAAGTGCGTTTACTCAAGTAAACTACAATTTTGAGGTATTTTACTTTCCAATTTCTGCTTTTTGGTTTCACACGGGTTGAATCTCCTCCACGTCTTAAGTTGTTGCTCGTTAAACCACTCGCCTGACTACCTCCTTTGCAGCTGTACACATCACTATGGCAACAAGACAGGAAATGTCAATATGCTGCTTTCACGGCCTGTATGAATGTTACTCAGATGAGGACAAGTTGGGTGTTACTGTCAGACAAGATGGCCGCCAAGCCAGTGACCACCGTTCAAGACTGCTTTTCAACTATTTGTACACGTGAAATCAGGTATTTTAGGACAAAACAAGATCTTTCTCCAACAATAACCAATCGGTTGTTGTGCCTAAACCTAACCAGACCATAAGCTGAACATAAACAAACATATAGTTCCTGTAAAAAGGAATGTTTTGCAGGGAAATGTACCCAGCTGATCAGTTTGATTGTTTGTTTCACTGGATTTTAGCCTGACATGACAAAAACACCAGACTGCTGCTGGAAATTGTGTCTGCAGCGAGATTTACTCTCATCTGTGCCGACAATCGATGCCCATTCCTTTAACACGCCTGCGATCTCGACATGTGTGATGGTTAATGAAGAGTGCGCGCAGGCTTGTTATCTGTAAGATACAAACTTGATGCACGATGTCAGGAAAAAAACTGTCCAGACGCATTACACTAATCACACATCAGCTCTTGTTGGGAAGGTGAAATCTCAGGACCTTTAGTTCTGTTCAATTAAACTGGAGCAGCTCGTAAACCAAAGCAATCAAACTGCGGATCGATAGCGGCCCAGACCTCGTCTCTCTGAGCCCCGGCTGGTGAGCTATCAGGCCTGTAAATCACAGTTGCGTGCGCATCTGTTCGGGGAAAGACCGAGGCAGAGAGCGGAGGGGTGACGCCGCGGGCTCGTGTCGGTCCTGTGGCACGAGCCCGGGCCGCCGGCGCTCACCCGCCTTCAGAGAGGGAGCGACTGGAGCTGATAAAGAGCTACAGCTCCGGGGATGAAGGACAGGCTGACCCTCAGCTGCACACACACACACACACACATTCATTTCCACATTAACATTAACCCCAGCACCATTACCGCTGTGAAGTGCCATTAAGAGCCAGACGCGAGGCCAAGGGGAGCAGATATTACTAAACTGTCTCCTCCTCTCAGTCTGCAGCTCGTGCCATGACTCTCTCACTGACAGGAGAGGAACAACTCAAATGATCGACAGCGGCGACCATGCAGGGGCAATTTAACGGGGCTGATTTTATTGATCAATTATTTTTTAGGCCGCATAAATTGCCACGTTACACACAGTGGAATTAAAGGTTATTTCTCTTTGATACACCTCTGAGAAACACAGTTTTGTTTTGCAGATCCCAGAAGGTCACTGACCCCCAGCCGTTAAAAACGACCCCCATCATTACCAGGGAAATAGCGATTACTGCCTCGGTGTCGCTCCGTGTCCGAGAGCAATTATTGAGCTTCAAGAGCATACGAGAAAGTACGGATGATTAATGGTTTCAATCACGTCAGAAGACGCTGACAAGTGTTTGGTTGCAGGGCTGCAGCCAGCAACGCTCAGGTCATGAATCAAAGTCGCCCCGAAGCGATCCGTCCCCAACATCGTCTCGCATGTGTTCCAATTTAAATTTCACTGTTGTTTCTTCAGTTAATTGTTAAAATTACATTTATTTAGCCCTGTCTGGCTCTTTGAGCTAAGTAGATTAAAACCTGAAGTTTCACAAGTTTGATTTCTTGTTTGAAATGATTTTATTCATGCTTGGTGGCATTTTATGTCTGAATCCATATTTTCTGCCCTCTGGACTTGCGGACTGAGTTTTCTCTGTCTTCAGTCGTACATGACATGTTCACCGTCATCACATCAAGGAGTGCGTGAGACTGTAAGGCAAATATTAGTCACTGAAGACCCGAAGGACTCCAATAATAAACTGCATTTTGTTGACCTCTACAGTCTTTGATTCTAAATATATCTGTATTTTGATGCTGTTGAATATCGTGTTCGCCATGAATCTGGGTAATGAAATCAGTGAAGTCTGATGAAGTCTGCAGCACAAGTAGACGCTCTGGAAGTCTGCAGAAAGTCTCTTGTGGACTGGATGAGTTTTGAGTTCGGACCGCCCTAAGGAGGAGCGGACTTCCAGCGAACACGCCCAAAAAGTCTGCAAGTGCACTGAAGTCTGGACATTTGGATGCAGCCTCTCTTTAAATCAACGTTTTAGCACTTTAGCTCTTTCTATACACATGAAGCTCCTATGTTTTATAAAAACTCTTTGACCTTTGACTGAATCCAGTCAGTTTTTAGTATTTTAAACCACTATCTCTCTCTCCTTATAGTGATAGTTCTTAAGGAGAAGCTGGAGAAAACACCCACCCAGAATACTTCAGAGCCAACACTGGGTGAGGAAACATTTGTATTGTCTTGCAGCATATGTCTTCCTATCGGGGTTGCGTGGGCCGGCCCAAAATACCTATAAGATATTCTGAGAGATGCATTTGTCTATTAAAAAAAACAACAAAAAACAGCCTTCTGGGAAATTCTTCTTGTTGGCAAGATATGGTATAAATAATCTGGGATCAGGAGACGCCCGAGGCACATAAATATTAAATCAGTTTATTTCCGTCAGGTGGCTGAGCTGTGGATCGATAGACAACCTAAACAGTATCTGCGTGTCACTATTTAGAACCGACAGGCTGCTCTTATAGTATATAGTGTGCGTAGGCTTCAGTTACATTAGTGTACAGACGTCTTCCCCTGAGTAAACATGTTGTGGTGTTTTCTACAGGGAAGTGATCAAAGTAAGAAGAAGAGCAGCGCTGAAACAGGAAGTAGATGTTTTGTTTGATCCCTGATAAGATGCAGAGGAGCTCTTTAAGTCGATGCTTCCTCTAAAGCATCCGATCATACCTGAGCTGTCTCTGCACTGGAGATACATTAGAAACATTTCAACTGTAAATCTTTATATGTTGCAGCCCAGCTGCCGAAATGAGATGTCGCATTTTACGTTTTTACACATCACGAACATGTAACAGCAAAAGAGGAAGTCGCGACAAGTCTGGTCGGGTTGGAGGTGGATGGTTTGTTCGGCAGAATGACGTCCATGTCTGGTGTGAACACAAAAGTCAACGCTGGGTTATTCAACTGTCACATACACAAACATAAACAGAGTTGAGTCCGTACTGCACTTATGTTTCTAACTGAAGGTGCATGTGTGAAATAGAACTTTGAAGCCAAACTATGAGGTTTCCTGAAGCTAACCGAGTCGTTTTGGTGCCTGTATCTCACCAGACTGTGACACTATCACTGCTGTGCTGCAATGGTCATGTTGTTTTAGTAATAGTATGATATACACGAGGATTTGCTGGATAAAACACGAGTCATTTCTCACGCTAACCAAGCATTTGCATAACCAGACATTAAGTCCAGTTTCAGCATGTTTGCAGAGACACTGCCAACATTTATTCTGGCGGTATCTAAATACGACTAAACAAAACTGTCATCTGCAACACATTTGTTTTTGTGCCGCAACTATAGCTTAAAAAAGAAGATAGACGGACTACGAGTCGCCTGAGTCGTCTGTCTATATAATAATGACTTTTATAAACGCTGCCAAAACGCAACACAGAGCATTAACAGCACTGATCTCACGCTTTGTCTCTGAGATAGACACTCAAATGTTTTCTCGCCTCTGGCAAATTGTAGCTTGATCCGTTTTTTTGACAAACAGCATTTGTCTGCACAGGGTTCAGAGGACCACACACACACACACACACACACACACACACACACACACAAGCACACACACGTCTTGAGCTAAGCAGAGATAAATATGCACTGAAAGAAATTAAGCCTGTTTGTGAGAAAACACACGTTTGAGTATCTTTGTGCAGTCATTCAAACATTCAATTAAGACAGTTAATGTAATCATGACGATATAAAAAACAAGCAGACAAGTAATTTTCTTCCACTCTTCTGGTGCCACATTCAATATGTATTTGTCTAAATATGTCTTTCATGTTTTATTATGTCTCGTGTTAAACAAGCACGGGAAGGAATATTGTTTGGAACAGGAGACGTCAAAAACAATTACCTCCACTGAAGTGTAATATTTCCCACTGAACGGGGACTGTGTCTGGTTTCAGGGCGACGGGGGCTCGGATACTTTTTTTATTTGGTCTCAAAACACGTTTGTCAATCAACCACGCCTCGATACGAGGGAGAGCTGTCAGGAGACGGCAGTCTCGCCTTCTTTCCTTTGAGCAACCAGTGCAAACAAACAGTTTCAGGTTGCAAAGATGACAGCGCTCCCAGTGAACGCACCTCTGAAGGCCCTCTGCAGGGAGACGGGGAGCGAGCGCCGCATTCCTTCATGTTTCCTCTCTCTCATTAAATAAATGAGCCGGCGTCTAATTCCTTCATCCGACTGCGATAGTCTAAGCCGTCTCCACCGCTGTATATACTTTTCACGTCAGCAAAGCTGCGTTGTAATTCTCACTTGTGTGTTTTTACACGTGTCGCGCCGTGTCTCCGCTGGCAGCGCTGCAGTCTTGATGACGGCACATAGGTGTTTGCTCTCCTTTCACTCTGAGCGTGCCGTCAACATCAAAGCTGTAATTATGCAATAAACTATTAAAGGCTCTGCGTCTCCAGCCTCGCGCTGTCAGGTGTGGGATGCTCTCGCCTAAAGGTTTGTTTTGTTCGTTGTCTTTGATAAGCTCGCTGCGATCCTGAAGGCCAGTCAGTGAAAATGAAGGACTGTCTGTGCAGCATCAGGGAGGTTTGGTTCGGTTCGGTCGGTCGGAGCCGGCGGACAGCTTGAAGTGGCAGGTTGCTGTTTGTAACTGGCATGTACACATGTTTGCTTTGGTTTTCTAGTCAACACAGATGAACATTCACAAGTTTACGCACATGCAGACACACACAGAAGTATGCAGTTCATTAATATTTCAAACGCTGGTGTTGCGTTGGCTCTGCAGCTCCGGCACTCTGAGTCTTAATAAAAAATGTCTGGGTCTCGCTGTTGCTCTGTATTTGGTCAATCGTGGTCCCACAACAGAGATTTTAAAAAAAAGCCTTCACTGAAGGAATGTTCCAGTTATTTTGAATTGGAATTTACATTGTTCGGGCGAAGGCTTTAAAAATGAAAATAGCCAAAATGAGAGCAGAGAAATCCTGACCTGTAGTTCCTGCTATGTGTCAAACTCCAAAGGCACTCCAATTCCCACAATGCAACATACGCCTCTCCAAACCACAGACATGTTGCTGTTTGCTGTTTCTGATGATGTTTCTTCAGGTTCAGTTTTCACATTTATATCTGGTTACGTTTAGACACAAAACCACTTTGTTAGTGTTAAGAAAACAACTTACATACACTTAAAATACCTGCACGAACACAGCTGGAGATTTCTCAACATCTGGTCAGGTTATTCTGTGTTTTTCTTATTGTTGATGCCACGAAAATGAAACTACCAAAACTCGATCTCCAGTATCTCCTCCTCTGTGTCATAGAGCTCCAAAAACTATTAAACAACATCTGGGCACTGAAATCTATATTCAATCAATTCCACATTGTGCTGCTGCTGGAAGTTAATGTGCATAACGCCATACAAATGCATTGTTTTCTCCTTCTATGCATTGTTGTTTTTGTATTTTCATAATATACAGGAGATAAACTGATTCTGAATCTGTCTGAACTCCAACCAGCCGTTTGCAGAAATCAAACGGGACCCAAATGTTCTCATTCTCAGTGTCTAAAAGTCAAACTGGCCGTCACAGAGATACGCACACCTTCCTATGTCCTACTTAGCCAGATGTGATAATATCAGGTTTCACTGGACACCTGAGTGAAAAGAACCACAACCGCCCAAATCAGAGGGTCTGATTCTTCACAGCTCCATATGGAAGTCTGTCTTTAAACTTGGCAAGAAAACCCCGACTGTCTCTCTTTCGCCTCCATACATGAGAAACGCTCCGTTTTTTCCATCTGAAAGCGCAGTTTTTCACTTCCAACGTTCCAGACCTTTTACGACACTCTTCCTGCTATTTTGATGTGGACTGTGAGGCTGTGTTTACTCAGCGCAGAGGCAGAGGGAGTAAGGAACGGATGTGTGCGTCAGGGAAGTGGAGGGAGGATCTTGTGACCTGCCAATCACAAGACAACCGCTCTGGTTAGCTTGTGACTCAGTGGATGTATTCACCGCAGGAAGTGAGTGTGACAAGGTGTGTGTGTGTCTGTGTGTGTGTGTCTGTGGATGAGGACCCCATTAGGCTGAACAGCTTCTACCTTTCTGATGCTAATGCTGATACTAATGCAATTAAATATAAAGTGTGTGGGAGCGAGGAGGGGTGTTATTACAGAGAGGGCGACACAGGAAACAAGAGGAAGGCTGGCACAATGGAGCGGGGTCGCTGTGGTGATTGTCATTTCTGGCCACCACATCACGCCTTGATATTCACAATAGACTGCATCCGCTCCGTTGGCAGCCGCGCCGTATATGCCAGGAAACTGACAAGAATGTCTCCGCACTCGGGATAAAAAAAGGCCCGGCTGAATGTGGACAGAAATACTTAGAATGAGAATCTGACTTCACAAGCACCTTGCCGAGGTACAAGTAGTGGCAACTGCGACTGCACCGTCCAAATTTTCCATTTATATTCAGCAGCCGACGGACGGCGGCGAGGAAATGTATGAGTGGAGGAGCAGAAGTAATGTAGCACTACCAGTCGAGCTTAAGTCTGCTGGAAGACTCCACCTGCGTGAGCACATTTCATTTTCCATGCATACAATATTGCAGGGCTTGTGTTTGTGTAGCGCGGGCCGCACCACTTCCCTCCCTCACTCTATTACTTGTGGTCATCCACTAAATCAGAAGTGATCACTGGATTTTCAGCCTCAGTCCCGTGTCGCAGTGTTTATGCATGCATTGCCTCGCGGCGGCACGCACAACCGAGCGCGTAAAAGTAGGTTATCTGTCCGGAAAACAATTTCACTTTTCCTCTTTCTCTTTTTTTTTTTGGCTGAGATGTTTTTAGCGTTCATCCGAGTGGAAAGTTTGTTCCCTGCCGCAGATGAATTTTGCCTTTGAGCTCCAGCTGGTGTGTAAAACTCAAGATATACATTTATTTAGTTCATGATACTACATATATGATGGAAACTACACATATCAGCTGCTTAGTCAGTCATAAAATTACCTGGTGGATTCTGAAATTGAACTCGCTGCACATATGTGATATTTATAGCTATTTTTAAAAGATATGTTCATATATGTTTTCAGATGTATCTCAGTATAATCCTATAATTATGAACATAGTGGTCGTGATAATCTTCCCCCCTCTTTGTTCAAGTCATGGCACAATAACTGTAACTATCCAGTGAAGGAGGAATTTGGGCAGAAAGAGCGATGAAGTCTGCGTAGGAAGGAGGACGCTGTTTGTGTCAAGTGTGAAACCAAAAGTCAACAAGTTATTTTCCCCCACAGGTACGTCTGTGTCTGTGGATACATTTTGTCCAGCTATGCATCCTTAAAGTTCAGCCAGAGCTAAGTGGGTGTCCGTCCCTGGCAGCGGTGTCGAGGATTTATTGCTTTGCGTCACTTTATACAGGATGTGTCCTTCTGCAGATGCCTTGCAGTAGTTCAGGGAGTCTGTATTATCAAGACTGCAACTCTGTATGTCTGACTCACACTGACGAGTATCAGCTTCATATTATCCCATATGGTTGTATGTTCATACGCAGGCTTGACAGGTTATTTCTTTATTTTATGGAACATAATTGTCAGGCTAGACAAACATGCACGTTACAACAACGTAAACGAGAGATAAATCAACACAGTACAGCTGATGAGTGACAGCGTGAGTCTACAGACACAGTCTGTCGAGTCACAGGTGCAACAAGAGCGCCGCGCTCACAAACAGGTAATCACATAATGACAGTTAACACATGACGATACCACGAGACTGTCAGCTTCTCCAGCCTCCACTTCCACTTCTCATGGTGCTGCGTGTCGACAGGTCAGCCCACAGCTACCGTTACATCACAACGCAGAGCAAAACAGGAAGCATTTTGGATTTATTTCCACTTTCACGTTGACGTCAGTGAATCATCTGTCAGCAAAACACATTTGCCAGTAATGACTTATGATTTTTTTTTTTCATCTTCTCTTCGCATCAGGAGGGACGGAGAGGCTGAAGAGGTCATCGTCCACTTCTGAGACAGGAAGTGGAAGGAAACGGGGGATTTTTACCAAATATACAACAAACTTGTCCAACATTATGAAAAGCTGTGACTGCTGAGAGACGTACAGCCTGTCAGTCAGCTGCCACGACCTCTATAGAAACCTCCACTGCTGCTGTTTATATACACACGTATACGTGTTCTCTGCTTTATGCCACCTTTTGATTAAAGACCATTTTTTCCTCAGTTGTGAGCTGCACAGTCAATGTGTTCCACTGTAATACCTGAATTTAATAATGCTTTTCGCCCTGAGACACTAAAAGACTGATTCAAAGAGACTGCGGACGTTCTGAGCTGTTTGCACGCTGAAGTTAAAAACCTCACGCCGTTTCACAAGTTCACGCTCCAGGAGACATTTTCAGAGAACGCCTCGCTTTCTCCTTTAACACCTCGAGCCTTCTTATTCAAATGCATGCAGCCAGGTGATAATAAAACACTTTAACATGGCGGGTGATTATTATTCACTGAAGGTTTAATCAAGAGTTTTTTTTCTTTCAAGCAATGAGTCTTCTGACATCGCCCGCTCTGAAGTTACACTGACGAGTTTCATTTGACTTTTTTTTCTCTCCCCGATGTGCAGATTCGTTTTAATCACACTCTAAAAAAAGATCCAACATCATCAAGATTTTTTTTAACAATTTCAAGGGCAATGATGAGTTTCTGGCCGGCTCACAGATGTGACGAGGAGAAACTGACCCTAAGCTCTCTGGTTTCTCTTCACTCAGCTGTAAGGTTTTCATTGCTGCATGCTTACTTTTGGGTTTTTCTTTTGTCTGTCCTCAGCAGGTTTATTGTTTGTATCTCTGACTTTGTTGTGCTGTAGATCTTGAGGTTGCACAAGGTGTTTTATTTTGAAAACTGACCAGATGCTCATTGTCGTGCTGTTGACAAAGGAAAGGAAACACAGAGGTGAAGAGCTGCAATTTCTTTAGCCGTTAAAAATCAAAATAACCCAACTCAACATTAGGACCCACTCATTTAATCACCATACTTGATTAATCTACTCTGTAAAGCGTATTTCAGGAAGAAGAGGAGGTCCTTCAGCTTTCTTGAAGATGTATGCTGGTGTTACAGCAACATCTCAGGACAGCTGACTCTGAGACGTCTTTACATAGAAGAACCAAAGGCCGGATTATCTTTAAGACCAGCTCCCGCCCCCAAAACCTCCCCTCTGGTTCATACACTGTGTGTGGGTTGTAAATATTCAAATCGTAATGAAAAATCCTGCATCAAGCTCAATGAATACTTGCAATATTTAGGTTTGAATTGCACTCACATAGAGGATAATTCCTTAACTTTCTAATTGCCATGATGCAAACTGTATAAATCCAGTGTTGGAAACTCTCCTCTGTTGTTGTTTACTGCATTTAAACATTTGATTCATTGACCTTATTTGCTTATTTGCAGCAATCTGTGATTAATTACTGAGGAAGAATAAATAATTTGCTTCATTGTTTAATCATGCTCACCTTAAAAATGCAAATGTTATTAAAATTTCACAACATGCAAATTTTACAGAACAGTTTAAATTGAAGTCACTTCCGCACACAAATATGTTTGCATATCATCAACCTGCTATTAAATCAGTGATTTGTTGACTTGTCTGCATTGTGTCCATAAACATCATGCTTACAATGAATCTTTTTTCTTTGTAAGCTCAACACATTTCTCTCAGTGCGAGTTTACTGAGTATTAATTTGCAGTGACTGGCGTTTAAAGCGTTTTGTCCAGCTTCTTGTGTGCGGTGACAGCGTTTGGAAAATGATGTTTGTGTCTTTGCAGAGCCAGGACATTTCTCCCACCGCACAACACTGCTGACGCAGCGCTGCAGAATGGCTGACTGCTATTAAGGGAATATCTGGATGATTAGTAGGTCAGCTGAACGGCCCCTGGGCCAGCCGGCAGCGGCTCAGGGACCGGCCCCGGGCTCGAGACCTGACTTGGAAACGACTTATGAAAATGCTGCTGTTGGCTTTTGATGCGTCAACTGGCCGACGCGTCAGACCAAATTAAGGGTGAGACGTAACAGTCGGGCCCAGACATGTCGAGTGAACCGCCCCTTGCATACGATTTGCATGACATTACCACAGACCTTGACCATAAGCGCGAAGGAACGGAGCCAGACGAGTCGTGCAAAACAAATGTACAGGTGCCAGATACAACAAGGCTCAGCACGTGTTCGCGGCTGTTTGCTTTTTAGGGATCGAGACTCTAAAAGCTGACGTGATGGGAAAACAAAAGGCTTCTTTTCGGCTCAAGCACAGTATGTTCTGTGAAATCTGTGACATTCTATAGTCTCATTTTCCCATGAAATGTGACCATATGTGAGCCTAAATGGACAAGAGTTCAAGCCTTGCTCCATTTGCTTTTATATTACACCGCCTCGGCTCTCGGTTCTGAGCACAGCTGCTTTTGGCCAGCCAGGAAATTGCACCTGAAATTGGCCCTGAGGTCTGAGTGGCTTATAAGCCACCTCGCAGGTATGAAAGTAAATGAGAATAGCAAAGAAACAGCCTCTCCACTTCTCTATATCCACCACAGGCGCGTTTTCTCCCATCGACAAGAATCTCTTGTCTGCCTGCAGCTGGCGGTTACCAGAGAAGGTCAGCGAGTCGTGTAGCAGATCGTCTGGAGTGAAAGAATCCAAAATGGAAGCGGGTGTCTGTTTTCTTTGGCCACCTGAACGTGTACCAATAAATGCCAAATCCTCTGTTTGTTCCTTCTCGTCTGCAGAGCGGCTTCGTGTTTTCGGTTTCTCTGCTCTTGCTGTAAATCAGCCTGTTTTTTTTGTCCGAGCTGCCTCTTCCCAGGGAATGAATGGAAGAGCTTGAATTTCACTGATCCGAGCAAAAGAAATGCAATTGAAAAGAACTGCACGCTGGCTTTCATTATGAATTGAAATAGATCATTTCTCTGCTCACTGTCTGCCGGGTTTCCAGCCAGTGAATGAGCAAAAAGATACGTCTTGCTTAGTCGGACCTAAGCTTCAGTTTCAGAGAGGCAGTAACTGCAGGCTGGAAACCTGGTCATGTATCAATGCCAAGCGCTAGAGGAAACATACCTTTAGTGGTTAGTCTCTGGAAACGATCCAGCGCTGTTGGCTACTCTATCATTCCAGTTTCAGGCCTAGAGCGTGTTCAGCTCTATAGATGATATTTTGTTTTATCAATCCATACCTCAACACTTCAGCATGCTTGATTACCGCAGATTTAACATGCAGTCCAAGTCTCTTGTTTATAAAATTGAATCTAATTTGGTAACCTTCTGCATAAAAACCCATTTTTGTGCCAAAACAATTGATTTAGAGCTTCGCAGTGTAGAGCCCAGCGCTCGGGGGCACAATCCACCAAAAATAGAGAAGGTTAAATTTGGATACAAATCAAGAGACCATATTTGCTTTTACTTAAGGTCTTCACTCTCATCACCATCTGCCCTCAGGTAGTGGATAAATCCCTTTAGCATACTCAGAGATGGATTACTGAGAAGGCTTTCTGTGGCCCAAACGGTCAGGGTTCAGCTGAGGCAGAGTGTTTGAAGGAGCTGTTACTGTGTCTTGGTAGAAATCAATCAAATGACAACAAAGAGACATAAAACAACCATCAAAACAACCTCTGAAGACATGCAGAATTACCACAACGAGATGCAAAACGACTATAACGAGATGCAACATGACTACAAAGACATGTAACATGACTACAAAGAGATGTAACATGACTTCAGAGAGATGTAAAATGACTACAAAGAGATGCAAAACAATACAAAGAGATGACAAAGACACACAAACAACCACAGAGAGACGCAAATGACTGCAAAGATACGTAAAACAACTACAGAGAGACATGAAGTGAATATAAAGAGTTACAAAATGGCTACAAAGACACAAAAAAACAACCACAATGACATCTAAAAACTCCAACGACACACAAAGAGACAACAATGACTATGAAGACAAACAGAATGACACAAAGAGACGCACAATGGCAACAAAGAGATACTAAGCAACTACAAACCACACACTCACATGCTACATTGTGGCAGCTACAACAAAGAGAAGTGAAACTAAGACAAAAGACATAATTTGAGGTAATTTTAACTCTTTTAACTTGTTTTACGTCGTATGCCGTTTTGATTTCTTCTAAGCAGAGTTGTGGAGGATTTACCAAGTCTGTGCCCGGGTGCACAGTTTCTTATGATCCATCTACAAGCATACTAAAGGCCCTGTGATTGTCTGTCAGAGACAGAATGCTAACAAAACACAGCTTGTGATTGCGTTTGTTCTCTAACCTCCACCACTCTTCGTCCAATCACTTCTCGACTCCTCAACCTCAGCGGACCTCTCAAATCCAGACAGAAAAGCCTTGAGCTAACATCTGCGAGGAGACACAGATGCTTGAAAACAGACGAGCGAGACGAGGAGGAACCCTCAAAGTAGTCCAGTGGCTCTCCATCCAATGAGAAAGGAGCATTGGAAGCACAAAGAGATACACGGCGAAAAGTAGAAGATAAGCTTGCTCTGGTTAAACAAGATGGTTTCTTTCCTCAGGGTCTGTTCATCCACCAACTTGAGGTCTGATTCAGTCAAACCCGAAAATAAAACTTTCTTTTAGAATCAAGAATTGTTATCATCTTTCTCAACGTGACTCTGATCTCAGCTGGAACTCCAAAACACTCAGTGTCACGGTGACATTCATGCAGGAACACGCTGTTGGAGGCAAAATGCTTGTGGAAACTTATGAGATTTAGCTTTGTATAAGACACCAAATAATGTTGTTGAATGTTTTTTTGTGATTGACTTTGAGTGGGATGTAGAACAAACACACATTCATCAGTAAACTCCTATTTGCATATAATCATGTTTCCTCCTGAATGTCAGCTGCTCATCAAAGATTATTGATGCCTACAAAGGTGATGGTGACTCATTTTCAGAAGCCAAAATGCTTAATTTAATAACAGCAGGTAAACAACATTACTGTACCTCCTATTTTACCTTTTAGAAACAATTACATTATAGTGAAACAGTCCGCCTCAATACTGTACCTTCTGCAAAAACACTCATGTGGAAAATGTCTGATTTCTTTCCCCCATTGTTGAGAAGGCAAAGTATTTAAAATCCAGTGGGAGGCCATGATATGACAGAGCTGTCACAGCCAAAAAAACCCCACTTTAGTTTTGCCAGCCAAGAACTGCCTGAGCTGCAGTGGTGCCCTTGAGCGCTGCTCTTAAAAATAGCGGTCGTCAAATATGCAGCTGTATAATTGGAATATTAGATAAACTCAAAAGAAATGTGAGTTATGACAACCGCCTTGAACAAGAGGCAATAAACCCCCCGTGCCTCCCTCCCTCCCTCCTCACTGTTGGAGGGTGCAGTATAAAAGAAGATGGAGGGAGGGGAGGAGAGGAATGGAGGAGGAGGAGAGGAATGATATATCTCCTGCCCTTCCCAGCCCTGATTTTCCACAGTGATTGGAGGCCCTCCGCAAATGATGAGGGAGGCAGCTGTGAGAGTGCAGAGGCTCTGCAGGTTCACGGCAAAGTCAACACCGTCCAATCCCTCTAAACCCTCACAGCGCTCACCACAGAGCAGCATGCCAAAATAAAGCCAAGCCTGTGTGTGTCTGCGAGCATGTGTGTGTGTGTGTGTGTATCAGGGTTGCATTTCCCCGCTGCCTCCGAGCTCGCCGACTCACTTCTGATCCGTGACTGTGTGCGGTGGAGTGTGTGTGCGTCTCTATGTGTGTGTGTGTGCTCAGTTTTTTGACGGACAACCTGTGGCCTGATATCTGAATGAAGTGAAGCTCTCCTCAACAGGATGTTCAGAAATAATCTCCCAACATCTCAAACATCGTATGCTCCGTGTGTTTCCTGTGTGGATTAGAATGAGGATTTTTTTCTTCTCCACCCTGTGTGGGAGGGTTAGTTTATGGATTTATGTGCTATTACTTATTCGAGCTATCACTCCATCTTGAGCCAGTCTTAGACCAGCACCGAGCCACATTTCAAAGGCTGGCGTTATCTACATTTGTGTTATTGCAGGCAAATCTCGTGAAAAGACTAAAACCAACAATGTGCCGGGAAATCTTTCAGTACTCTCTGACTTCTGACTGCTGCTCTCAGGCTCCAGCTCATCGCTTTCTTTTGAAGACATAATATCTTAAATGGGTCACAAATACCCTGAATAACATCCTAAAAAAAAGGCCCACTGCAGTTTTTTTTTTTTGCAAATGTTACTCAAACAGGAGGAAGTGGTGCATTTTGTTAGGGACTAAAGTTAATAACATGTGGTGCTGGATGACGTACAGGTCACCTGTTGTGCAGGTGAGGCTCCTAATTAGTGATTCAGAGCTGCTTGTGGCGTTCCGCCTCCCTCAGCCAATCAGAGTGCGACAACGCCCTTCTGAGAAGGCTTAAGAGAGGTGGAGAACAGCACACAGGTAATTCACAGTCTGTCCTCGACTCACTGCAGATCTCATCCAGTCAGAAACTCTGCTCTGTTTAAGCCTCTCGTGATTTCTTTGCTGTCTTGTTTTTTTTCTGATTGAGGGAAGTTTTCTGAAACCAAGTTGTTTGATCAAAAGTCACCTCTCAATGGTTTACCTGTATCAGGGCCTTACAACAGCCCGGGGACTGAAGAGCATTTTCAGTCTACTGGTGAAGATCTGATAGCAACTTTGAAAGGATACATACATTTTCTTTAAGGCAGCAGAATTAGTCCTGTAACGCTGCTGACGGACGCTTTGCCAGCTTCAACTCAGAGAAGCTGCAAACACTGACTGATGTTACTCAGACAATCAGAAGTCAGCTATCTGTTAGCTAACCTGCTAACGAGTGACCTGTGATGCAATGCAGAGAAAGTTAAGATACGTGTCGATTCCACAAGTGTGTTTAATCGCATTGAGTGGTAGAAGTGAAGAAATGTCCTGTGTTTGAACTACTAAGACAGACCCATCAGTGGCTCAGATCTACTAAATGATCTTATTTGTTATTGTTTACGGTGAAACAGGGTGAAACATGGTGGCTGAGGTCTCATCAGGTCCCGACACTTTGGCAGATTAAACTGTCAATCAGAGAAACGCTGAAATGAAGTTCACAGTGAAACGATGCTTTAGAAATAATCTGCAAGTATAATCTGATGCAGAGTCGATGTAACGCCGGTCGAGCTTGGAATCCTCGCTCAAAACAACAAATATCTACATGCACATTTTATCTGCCTCTGGTTTTCAGAAGCGGTTGCGGATGGAGATATTGACCCCGCCTCCCCTGCGGGTCGGCGTGGAGAGCTCTCTGGACGTGTTCCCTGTAAACAGACGAGACACTGGGTTTGATTGGAGACAAGCTGCCGCTCTCTAATCAGCTCTCCATTCTCTCCAGGGCTTCGGTTTCCAAGGCAGTGGCTCGCTATTCAGAGATCCACTCTGCTACAGAAATAGACGAGATAATACCGCCGGTGTTCACTCCGCTCTTTACTTGTGCTGGTTGGCCATTTTACTGCTGCTCCTTTTCTGATGATTGCGTATGAAAACTGCTTTCTGGGCCGCCGCGCATCATGTTGCGCTCCTGGATGCTGCGGTGTGGTTGTAATGATGAAGTTGCCTCGCAGCCAAACGTTTTTCGGGGGGGCTTAGTCGTACCGGAGTGGTGTGGTGAGGAGGGAGCACAGCCTGAAGGCAAAGCTCTTACTTTACCACTACATTTACATTCTAACTGCCATCCCCTGGTCACGGGTTTCTGGCAAGTGACAGAAAGAATAAGATCCCAGATTGAAGCCACCGAAATGAGTTTCCTCCTCAGGGTGTCTGGGCTCATCCTCAGAGATGCGCTGAGAATCTTAACAATCTGCGAGAAGTTCAGAGTTGAGCAGCTGATCCATTGCATTAAAAGGAACCAGCAGAAGTGTCCCGAACGCCGACTCCAGACGCCTGCTGGATCCTCTGGATGGATTCTGACAGGCCCATCTGTAACCTTGCTGAGCCCGCGAGCCGGACCAAAATAAACAACAGAAGTGGATGGGATGCGTTCTGTCACCGAGCCAAGAGCTCATTTCATTCGTGTCATAACATTTTATTTGCTGACAATAAGTGGAAAAACCCTTGATCGCTGTATTGTGTGTGTCAGGCCCCATGTTGCATCAATCAGGGCTGCGTCTACACCACAAACAACAATCCCCACCACATCAACAGTAATATCTATTGTCTCTCAATCAGAGAGGATTGTCAAGGCATCTTTTGGAAAATGTTTGGGTCACTCATCAGGGGGCCTGAGACAGAGAGACTCTGGGAACGCAGCAAACATGTAAGTCAAGACAACGTTGTCTTCCACTGGGACTCTCGTGTGCATTGGTTAAATTAATCACACGCTCGTAACTACTGAGGTCCTGCGCCGGTGTTTTCCATGACTCAGTTATTGGGAAGTGAAATATTCTGGGGGCAGTTTCCACCCAACGTCTCACCTTAGCATGCGAGAGAGATCCAGCTGCTGAAGCCTGCAACACACAGTGCTGAAGCCACAAACTAAAATGTTTCTGCAAACCACAGATGTTGAAACCTTCCTTAAATTTCTTTATGTTGCAACTTCACAGTTAGGCACAAAAGCGAGTTGGTTGGGGTGAGGAAAAGGTCAAGTTTGTTCCCTACAAACACTTCTGGTAATGTACCTGGTATCCTAAAGACAATATCCAATGGTTTCACACTTATAATAACAATAAGTAAATGAGAAAACACAGTCTGGTTTTGTGTCACTGTCCTGGAAGCATGCTTGCCATTAAGTCCACCACCATCCCCTCCACCTGCTGATACGATACATAAAGATGTAATGCGAACATGATATGACACTAGAGATTTCATGCTGTAGGCTGAAAAGATATGTTAAATGTCTCGGCTCCAGATGCATCATGTCAACATTTCCAGGTGAAGCGATGAGCTGTAGATGACGCCTGTATGAGTTTACGTCCTCGTGTGGAGGCGGAGAGGTCGTGTGGTCGGCTGGACAGTTGGTGAGGCAGCTGTCAGACAGCAGAGCACTGTTTGAGATCACCTCATCCCAACGTCTCCAGCTGTTTCTGTTGGCGCCAAGAGTCGAGACGTTGGGACATTTTGCACCGATCTCCCCTGGAAACAAAAGCAGGTTTTTCATACGAGTCATTGTGCCAAACGTGTATCAAACCTAAATGTCATTTCTTGATCATCTCTGAATAATAAGTCATTGTTTCTAACATGCCTCCCAACCTCGGTTGAATTTATGTCATGTATTGGGTTGTTGCATGTGAACGTCCACAGTGGGTTTAGTATTCCTGCTATTTGTGCATCCATACATCCATTAGCTCCACCACTTATCCTCTGAAAGGTCACAGGGGACTGCGGCTGATCCCGGCTGACACTCGGCTGCCTGTGCTCTATTTTTGCAGGTTTTTGCAAAATGTGTTTTATAGTGTTTCAAGCTACATGTTTTTTAATCTCTCGCTTTTACAGCGATCAATGTTAATGCACCTTCAGTGTATATACCAGCAGGGCTGAAAATAGCTTGTTTTTTTTTCTGTTACGGGGTCGTGATTTCAACTGCAGCAGCTCGCAGATGGTGCGGCATCTCATGGCTTAATGAGGGCGCTCGGTTTAGATATCTGAGGGAGTGCAGAGGAAAGATTTACATTCATAGGTCAGCTGTTAAAATGTCAGAAACTCAGGTATCATTCAGGTAATGAACTCATGTGACGTATATGAAACACTGACTGGAAAGATAAACTAGTGGTTTACAAGTGCTCTTCGTTAAGAGGAGCGTGTGGTTTGGTTCCCGGCTCAACACACTCATATGAATTTTGCTAATTGTGGCTTTATTTCTGCCCTGTGACACTCTCCAGCACAGTGTAATAAGGTGCTGTGTGTGTGTGTGTGTGTGTGTGTACCTACGTTTACAAGCGAATTAAAAAAAAAACCTGCATGGGCACTCATCTCTCCGCCCTCAATCGTTCACGCTCCGCTGCCAAGTCAGAGGTCTAATTATGCATTTGAGCGTGAGAGTTTAATTTGCACTTTTCATTTGGAGTGATTGGCACTCGCATAAGTTATGCTGAATGCTGTTTAACTACCGGGGAGGGAAGGCGATAGGCAGCAGGCGCCGTCACCGCGCCACTCGACTCACCCTAGTTATTCATGTTGCAGCTAAATGTATATTCATGTCTCTGCAAACCTGAGTGTGTCGGAGTAAAAGGCCTCATGTTAAATTCAGAAGGTGAGTGTGTTAGTGTGGAGGAGGAGGAGGAGGAGGAGGTCTCGCTGCAAATTGTCCTTTTACCTCTTGCGTTGGTTTGAATCCGACATTGTGATCTCATGTGATGCATTTTGATTTAGAATTCCCAGCATTCCTGTTGCGAGGGTGAGGCCCCGCCCCCTCCACCCACCTCCACCTCCAGGGTGCCTGCGATGGAAGTTGTGAGAGCTGAAGAAAAACGCAAACATCCCCCAAAAAGAAGACAAACAGGCTTATTAAAATGCATGAATACACACAGTATCGCTCAAACATCTCAGCGCGCTCGCTCAGGTACACATGAAGCACACATGAATACACACACACACACACACACACAC
>CAEMYA010000021.1:455132-473749 GCA_903131615.1 Diplodus sargus
TTTGGATATTTTTATTTCTAGTTTCTCAGAAGCAGTTTTCTCAGCTGCCCTCTTCTCTTCTCCTCTCCTCTGCTGACCCTGTTCATACAAACCTTCAGAGTGAAGCGGAGAGAGGCTATGGAGCAGAACCACAGCGAGCGGGGCTCCTTGATGTGGCCCCTCTGGGGCTCCCCTGCAGTGGGGCTGGTGTTTAATCAAGCCCCCGGCTTCAACTCCCAGCATGCCCGTGCTCCCCCGACCCTCGCCATCTGTGGGGGCTGTGGAGGTTCAGAGCCCACACGCTCTATTATAAGCTACCTGTCCTTGAGCTCCCTCTATTTTTTACAGCCGTGTGTGTTTAGCTGACATTGCTAATCCACAGTCTACCTCACACATGCACACATGGGATGGGAGTGCTCACCACACACACACACACACACACACACACACACACACACACAGCTGAGCTCTGAAATGGTCAAGGGGACTCAAAGTGCAAAGACTGAAAAGACAACAGCAGCGATCAAGGGCAGCCATCCAATTTAGCTCTCAGCCCTCAAATCAAGAGAAATATCACATAATGCCTCAAAAACAATCTGCCGGCCCAATTACGTGACACTCTCCACTTGGCTCCCACAGCAGCAAAAACCAGCGCCGGAACCGCAAGTATTTTTCTAATGGTTCTCGTCCGTTACCACTGTTTTTAGTTTCTGAGTGCTGCAGATAGCCATCAATCCAGCAGCAGCAGCAGCAGCAGCGGCTGTTCCTCTGCTCCTCATCACGGGGCCTTGACCACAGAGAACGTCTTATCAGCGCCGCGTGTGCCACCGATCTTAAGCCCGCGCTGATGGATTTGGCTGAGCGCTCGATGGCTGAGTTTTAAGCAGATTCATATCGGGGTGATTGAACGAGCCGGGGCTTTGGTTGGCTAGTGTTAGCGCTGTTGGTGCTGTTATTGCTTACGCAAGGGGAGACAGTGACACTATAGCTGCGGTGATGGATAGAGAGGCTGAGATTTCCCCAAAGGAAGAGGGAGAGATGGAAAATAGAGACAAGAGGGGAGGCAGGGGAAGAGGAGGATGGGAGAGAACATGTTGAATGCAGAGCGGGTTAAAGTGCATGTATGTGAAATGGATTGCATCTAAAATAAATTGCACTCATTACATTCTCAAATGAGCACTTCTTGTTCTCCAAACAGAGCTGCTCCTCGAGTGGAAGGACTTAAAACAATTATCTCTGAAGGGGAAACTTCAGCGCACGGTTTTATATGAATCAAGACAAGTAGCATTCCTAGCATAAGCTGGTACACGGCGAGGGCTGGTGAGGTGTCACGTCAACATCCTGCATAATTCAATTTCAAAAGAAAAGGACTAACGTGTCATTACAGCGATGAAAATTGCAGAAAATGCCTTTTCACTTCATTTCTGACTGTCTTTGAAACGCCATCAGGGCAGCATGAACATGTAGCACTGCTGCAGAAAACAGAATTTATTTTTCTTGCTGAGAATGTGAAAAATAAAAAAAAAATCTGGAAATTACCAAAGTTTTATGTTTGCAGTGTCTCACTGACGGGACACTTTACATAAAATCATCTTTACATTCGTAGAGAAATGTAAAAGTGTTGCTAACAAAAGCTTTGAATGGAAAACAGTTCAGAAGATAAAGGAACAGTGTAACATTTTAGGATATTTACAGTTGGCTGTTGCAGAAAACTAGATGAGAGCTCAACATGTAGCTGGAGTCTGCAGGTAGTTAGCTTAGCTTAGCTTAGCTTAGCATAAACTGGAAGCAGGGGGAAACAACTAGCCTGGATAACTCCAAAGTTCAGCTCACCACCACCTCAGATTTGAGGTTGAGATGAAGTTGAAAAACAAAATGTAAGAAGATCGCAGAGTTCGTCTTCTGACAGGAGGAATCCTCTTCTTTTACATAACTTTGTTAGCAAGTCGGACATATTAGTCAAAGGTTTTAACTAATTAACGTTGGATATATGTGTGCACCACTCCTTAAATCAGAAAATACTGTAAACACCAAAACAAACAAACAAAAAATAACATGTATAGTTTGTATGAGACTGCAACTAAAGAGGTTTCTGGCACAGACTTGGGATTAAAAATCTTTTTTGAAACATGTTGTAAAATGTTCATTTGTATCAAAAAGTGGTGAACAAGGAAAATAACTTCACCTGAAACTTCCCCAGGTGAATTACCTTCAATAAGACAATTATTATTTTATATCATGAGATTTATTTTGTGTACAAATATGCAAATTCAACTACATATTTAAATACGTGCTCATTTGCATAAACATCCCAAACACAAACACTGAACTAAAATAAACCTGAATGTGTTTTTTTCAACATTTTCTTTTAACGAGTCTGACAGAAAAATGAGCTGCATGCATGGAAAAGTGTTTTCCACCTGTAGCATCTCCCCTTGATAGTCGCTTTCAGCCTGAACTGAGAGCGTCTTTGGTTTCTGCAACACTTTCAGTCAGAGCGGTGTGATTAATAGCCTTTCGTTTGATAGGAATATGAGATTGTGCTCCTCCGTCTGATCGAGTCTCAAGTATCCAGCCTCCGCGGGATCCAAATGAGTGCGGAGTGAGAGAGCAATGCATAGTAGCACTTTTATTGAGTGTTTGCTCCGGGCGCGTGTGGCTCCTGTGCTCCAGGCTTTTTTCATTACCCAGTCTATCAGCATGGCAAATAAGAGCCGTGACCCCTCCTGACCCGGCCCCTGACTCAGATAAGCACTGCAAACACAGTGTGAAGTGGCTCAGGCAGTCGCGTTCAAACACCGCGGAGCACACTAAGCCCGCCGCTCGCCGCCCGCCACGCTGACAGACGCCACCTGCACTCATGAAATGGTCTGAATGTTTCTGTGTGTGTGTGAGGGAACAACAAAGTATATGTGTTGTGTTTGGGAGTCGGTGTTTATGTGCGCACACGCTCCTCTGCACACATGCGTGTCACTTCCTATTTGTTGCCGTGATGTGTTTTCCCTCACCTCTATCTGCAGCGCTCGGCCCAACATACCATCACCGCACTGACAGAAACATCACTCTCTGTGCTTTATAGCCGCCCAGGAAACGAGGCAAACAAAGGCTGCGAAGGAAGAAGCCATGTTTCTCTTTTATGGTCCACGATTTTTCACGGGCTTTAGGAAAAGGCTGCACCTGAATTATTGGAGAGGCCTGTCGCGATGGCTGGCGAGGCAGGAATTTTATCCGTAACATTTTTTAAACAAACTTTTGCTATATATCTCCCGGCGTTCTCCCCTCCGGATGGATTTTTCATCTTCAGCTCTGTCCCTTCTTCCCTCTGCTCGGTTCTCAAGGCCCTCTGTCTGGCATCACGGTCGATGACAATCTGGCCTCTGTATTTATTTTTCTGTTCTCCGCAGATAATGACCGTGGCACCAAGGCTACAGAGAAACTATGGGAAGACAAGCGCAGTCGCACAGAGATGGAAAAAAAAACACCCCAACAGTCTCGCAGAGAGAATCCAGGCCTCTCTCAGCAGCGACTACAGAGGAGGGCAAACCTTTCAAAATGAAGCAGGCTGCCTCGTACAGCCTCAGTTGATTCGAGCTCCAATTATTCTTTGTAGCTGTGAACACTGTCTGGAAGCAGGACTCAGTGGACAACCGGTGGTCTGTGTCAGCATTGTGAGGATTCTGTGGAGGACATTAACCGCACATGGCTGCAGAGATGGTGACGTCAGTACGCACTTCAGTCCAGACTGGATGTCTCAACGACCGATGGATGGAAACAAAGACGTTAAGTGCATTATACAGAACTCCCAGAGGACGAATCTTCCTCACTGGATCTCTCCTCCAACGCCACAACGAGGTAAAGACTTCTGATGTAGGTAGTCCACATTTCTGGAAACCGCATATTTGTTCACATTTGTACGTGTCATAGTACGATACGGACGTGGTTTCATGATTTGTTTGCGAGCTGACGCCACCATCCTCTCGCAGTTTAAGTCTGTGTTTCAACATTTCTTTTTGATGAGTTGTGACACTGCTGGATATTCTGAAGGAGAGTTCGCTACGATTCCAGCCGTGTTCGTGGCAACAAAATGTTTTTTATTTTTGTCGGAAAGTCGGGACATTTCTAAACTTGTATTTTAAGTCACGACCAAGTGGATTAGCACCGGAGCTAAACCTTTTGGTTTTATCCAGAGCATTAGCACAGCGTTGTGACGGGAACATTTGAAATTGTGTAACATTTATCCATTGTTTCCAGAAATGTACATTTCAGCATTTATTCTGGTAACCGGGCTGCATTGTCAGCATGCTAACGTCAGCCTGGTAGCATTTAGCTCGAAGCAACAGCCTCACAGTGCGATGAACGTAAGACAATGAAAAGACAGTTACAAATATGCTTTCTACGTTTTTCTAGATCTGCACATAGACTCAAAATGACAAATGTACAAATGTAATTGTTTCTATTATTCCAGTAACAAAAAACACAGACAGACTTCTGTCGGTCTTCATCATCAACACAATGAAAGCTGGATGTCTTTAGACAGTATTTTGTGAACTCACAATTAATGTAATCGCTCGTGTTAATCAGCAGAAATTAGAAAGAGCGCGGTGGTTTTGCAGTTATGCACATTGGGAATGCATCATTATGTGGCAGGTGCTGGCAGCAGTATTGATTACAAGTGAAGCGCATTCGTAAATATATAACTGGAAGCTGCAGCTGAAACACATCGCTGGTCACGGTGACACAGTGACGCTGCTGCGGCGTTTTTGTAATGTGAACTGGAAACATTTATTACGTACCTTTTTAAATCAGCCAGACTTTGTTGTCTGTGGCCTTTGAACACGTCTGTCACCATTTCATCTTTGTCTCTCCCTGTTGTTATCAAATTAGAAGCAGCGTGTTCCTCCTGAGTGCCGTCGCCCCCTAAAGATAACAAATCAATGAGCTAATCTTCCAGAAAAAGCCTCCATTTATTAACTCGACTGTGCTCCAGATGTTTTCATCAGGCTTGAATGTGGCATATAGCTTTAAATGGAGACACAGCTGGAGGTGCCAGTCGTTTCCCTCGGGTCCACCAGGAATGTCAGAATTTGAATTATTGAATCCATCTTGACGTTTGACCTTTTAGTTTATTAAACCCTCTCTCATGCTTTTATTTCACAGGCTTTAAACTTCATCAAAGGCAATTTCAGTGATTTAAACATTGATCATGATGAGAAACATTTCTTATATTATACAGAGAGAGTTTTATTGTTTTGTTTGGATTTAAAGATAAACAGCTTGATATCAAATCTTCGGTAACTCAGTTCATAGCTGATCCAGGACCAGAGCGCTGCCTGTGGATCAGTCATCTCTAACTCACTGACGGTTTGAGGATAAAGAGCAGTGATCCGGATCAGCACATTTACTCACAGAGTCCTGAAACTCACCGCAGGTCTTTGTGTTTTTGTCTGGCTGAGCGTCGGTTTATGAGGAAATGTGTACGGAGAACAACATGGAAAGAAGTGTGTGGGCGAGGAAACTTGTTTCTGCTGCAGCTCTGCTCGTGAAACAGCGCTCCCTCTTCTGGTTTAAAACAACAGAGGGAGAGCAGGATTACCTCGTCTCACACTGAGACGTGTGTGGGCTCGGCAAAGCAGCAAACATTACACTTTCTATCTACGTAAGAAACGACACCGGCTCTGTGTTTGTTACTACAACAGCTGACATTTTAACGGTCATTATTGTCGATTTACATTTAATAAAAAACAATGAAATGCTGTTAAAGTGGCACCTGATTACCTGAGGTCACTATAGTTTGATGGTTGTAAGAATTCATCGTGCTGTTGTCTTGAAACTTGAAGCTTATTAATACAATTTATATATTTATTGACTACATACACAGTAATTATGAGGATAACTTCCAGGAATGTGTTTGTACTGACAGTGTTTGAACAGCAGTTGAAAGAAAACAATTAAGTGCTTCAAGTATAAAGTTTATTCTGATAAAAAGATTATTTTTCTTCTCCTACTTAAATAGTTCAGGTGTTAAAAGCCAACAATGAAATGCTTTTTAAACCATTTAAACCAGGTTTATACATGTGCACCATATTTATTAACCATTCACAAAATATTATAAACATCAGTTGCAACTTTACAAAAACAATTTCTTGATAAGTTATTTATACAGCATTTAATTATATATATATGTGTATATATATATATATATATATATATATATATATATATATATATATATATATATTCTGGCCTGATGCTATTCAAAGATCTTTACTGATGCAACATTCTGTGTTTCTTTAGATTAATTATTTAAAAGTGAATTACCATAATCATGTTGATATTTTATGATCCTTTACATTTATTACCTGTTTGATTACGCGCACATTAAGTGTGTCTCTGAGCCACAGCTGAATAATTAACGACAGCACACACACACACACACACACACACACACAGTTTCGACTGGTTTAAAAACTTACTTCAACCAATAATTCATCCCAAATCTCTGCCTACTGAAGAACCCATGCATCTTTTATAAAATTCATATTTTCTTTAATGTAGAGGAGCAGGAATTAATATTAACCACGATCATAAATGATTCAGCATTAATCTGGTGCTGTAAGTATGAGTGTAAGTGCGTCTGATGATCATTGTCACTCATCGTCACTTCAAAGTAAGTAAGTTTAACACAATTCAGCATTATTTAAAACAATTGTTTGCAATGTTGGAGATGAATTAATTGCATTATGAGAGACTGAATAACATCTGTCTGAAGACGTGCAAACAGCAGAGGAGCTGGAAGTTTATCTTGAAATTCAAGTTTTCTGATAGACAAAGACACATCTCGTTATAATTACACTACTTTGTAAAAGAATTGCCTCCAAATGAAGAAGCATTTATCCTCCTCGTCTCCGGGAGGTTACTCACATGTGTTGTGATTTTCTTCTTCTTTTTTGGAACATATGGTAATTAGCTGCACTTCAGCAATTACACAAACAAAAGTGGAGCATATGTGGAGGCTTTTAGCTGGGTCATATTTTCCAACCCGACGCCGAGAGAGAAAGAGAAAGAGAGAGAGAGGAAAAAAAAGGGAAAAGCAAAAGCTTTGAGATTTCTCGTCATCCATCTCGGGGTGGCTGCCATTTCAGCTCTCTCTCTCTCTCTTTCTGACGCTTTTCAGCAGCTATTGTTCTCGGTGGGGTGATTTTTCTCTTTCCTCTTCAGACGCGATAAAGGAGTGCACAGTCATATCCCCGGCACAGCCTCAGCAAAACAAAGAGTTACAGTGAAAAATGAGAGCGGCCCGCATACACACACACACACACACACTGCATGAACTGAGACTAATATGGAGGTCAAATGGTTGATAGCTGCGCTGCTTGAATAAAGCTGGATGTTTACGTTCTGTTTTTCTGTCTTATCGAATTCCTTAACGCTTGATTTCCCCCTCAGGCCTCTCCCAAGAATATAAAAGAGCCTCAGAGATTCATTCCGTCTTGAAATCCCGCTTTTGGAATCGGGACAAGATCGGTGATATCCGAGAGAAGAGCTCCAAAACAAATCAGCCTTATCTGATATTTCAACATCTGTACACATGACATGCACTGAATCTGTGCTGTGGGTCATAAACGCACAACACCTCCTCTGTCTTACGTTACGCCATGCGGGTTACACAATCTATCTCTTTGCACAATCAAAGATTAAAAAGGAACTATTTCCTTTTTCATCAAAGCTACTAAATAAAGGGGGGATGAAGAGGCCATTCAGAGATCTGCCTGCAAATGACCAGAGACAAGGCAATTCAGACATTCCCTCCAGACAGTGATTGGACAGATATGACACATCTATCTGTTATAATTTTGGGCTCCGTATTCTCAGCGGAGCTCAGCGGCGTTTGAAAATGGTATCCTGTCCCACGGTGGGCAGCGTAATGACGGCTAATGGAGGCAGCAGCCGAGCCTGTTTATCGGCCGTCATTTCCTGCGACGGCTCTCACGCTGCCATCTTTTTTTATTATCCTACGTTCTGAGAGATGAGATGAGATGAAATGGCCCCTCGTCTGTCCTCTCTCCTCCCTGTCGGCCTCGCTCCTGCAGGCCCACGTCCTTTCTTGATTCCTTATCTTTACCTCTCACTATCACACTTTGTCACTATTGCACTTCCTGTGTTTCTTTGACTCACACACAAACACGCAGGCAGATCAATGACGTGTGGATGAAGCAACAAATCACGTTGGATGGTAGAAGACGTGCTTTAGCTCAAGACGGATGCATTAGCAGTTTAGCTAGGCTAGTAAACAGATGTTTGAGCTAAATGCTAATGTCAACATGCTAACATGCACTAAATACACTATACAGTTGAGGCTGATAGGTATATTTATATGTAGGCTGGAAAACGGAGTTTATTTTGGATTAGCATTAGCATTAGCACATGCTAATCATCCTTAGATAAACACTTATAATTGTTTTTCTGAATTATGTTATTGCATTATGGGAAAGTAGGTAAATAAATACATACTTTAAGCAGATGTTAATATAACATAACAAAAAACAATAAAAACACTCATTAGATCTTAATATTATGATTGTTATAATCAACATGAAAAGGTAAAGTATTTGACAAATCAACTAACGTGTGCACCTAGATAATTTTCAGTAAGGTGTGATGAAATTTAAACCAGCTCGTCGTGCTGGATGAAAAGTCAGAACAACACAAATCCATTAAGATTCACCCCAGAACAGGTTCCTATGTGTTTTTGAATGGCCGTTTGCTTTTGAGCTTAAACCCAGAAAACACTGAGCCCGTTTATTTGCACTGCAAAGTGTAGCCTTTAGTCAGCAAACATGGCTTCTGCTAAATCCCTCGTGGGGCTGCTGGGAAGAATTGTGCAAACAAGCTCTTCGTAATGCTGTTTATTAATAGACTGCCGTACCACTGGGCGTCTCAGAGCATCTGGCCATATGCAAGCTGACCTTTGAACTCCATTATCACTTCATAATGCCACTCGTCAGGCCATAAATAGTTTGGGAATTTGATTTTCAAACTCATTGTGAGCCTCCGCAGTGTGAACATTAATGACATCGATACACAAAGGACAGAAAAGGAGTCGTGATGCTGTTTGCCACCTCCGAGAATGATGCGGACAGCCTGTTGTTTCAGCCTCATCGGCTCCATTTGTTATTTTCCCTCAGCTGCGTCGACTGCCATTCTCCTCGCTCTCACACTGACCGCCTGCTGGTGTTTCAATGTCGCTCCCGTGTTAAGTATCATTCCCACTTTTCTCCAACAGCTTGCTCGTAGCCGAGGGGCGGCGGAGAGACCGGGGGGGGACGGGGTGATAATGACAGACGGAGAGAGAGGTAGATGGAGATATGGTGATGTGTGTTCAGAACTAAATGCACTGTGACCATTAAAATATTGTTCCTGCGTGATCGATGGGTTTAGCAGGGGTAGGAATCTTTTCCCGGCACACTGTGTGGGCTTTGTGTGTGACGTGAGCCGGGTTACATGTGAGAGAAGCGGCGTCGGGGAATGAGAAATCAATAGGAGCCAAGTGCACATCAACAGGATATTAGTCCTGGGGAAATTCCTGTGGACAAACCACCTCTGAGAACTCCAGCTGAGGAGCCTTGTTACTGCTCGTTCTGATCAATTTGTAGGCAAATGGTGTGGATGGATGTACGATATTGGACTGCAAAGGTCATTCGTTCAACTTTAAGGCTTTACCATCCTCTAAGCCATCAGTTGTTCCAGTATACTCCATTAGAACTTCCCAGTGTTTGATGGGGTTGCGACCTTTTCCGTAGCTCTCGTAAAGAGATGATCCAATATTCACAGCAACTGTAGGTGAGGGTTTGAACTTCTCTGTCTAGTTCTTCAGACAGCGTCTTTTCTGAAATATCCCACCCCTTTGTTAAGAAGTCTCAGAAGTATAATAAGGAAGTGGTTCCTGACCCCGGGGTTATGGACTGGTATCCGGGCCAGCGTTTAGCAAGTGGGACATGAAGCAATAATATGATTCAGCAAAAAGGCTAAATAGCTCTAAACATTCATGGCTACATGTTCAGTACTTATCTTGAAACTAATGCTGAACTGAAAACAACAAATTGCTCCAACTTCAACTGGAAACCCAGATTATTTTTTCCACACACTGATTTCAGGTCAGTTTCTGGAAGACACAGGCCAAAGCAGAATTATGGCTTTTTGTCCCTCCGTCAAACAAACACAGAACTTTCACTGAGGAAACTATTGTGACCCGTGTCGAACCAGAAGTGGACTCGGGGGCGGCTGTGATTTGATCATCTGATCCCCTGGCTGCACGCTGAAGCATCCCTGGTGCCAGATGAATGGCTGAAACATAGAAATGTCACAGGAACTGGCGTATCAGCTGCATGCAAATTTGCCTTTCGGCGTATGCGCTGCATGCAAAGATTGAACAGATGCGTTTGTGAGTTAGCAAGCTACTGCTGAGGAACCCGAACCGTTGACTGAGTGTTTTTAAAGAGCGTGACGGCCTCTTAGAGGACGGCGGGGCAGATGAAAGGTCTGCCATGTTTGTTTCATTTCCTATAATGTCACACTCTGGTCATGAACCACACACACACACACACACACACACACACAGTATACTCTCATATGTGCGAATCCTCAGGTGGTCAAAATAGAAGACTGGTGGATAAAGAAACTACAGGAGCTGTTAAACTGTTGTTGTGATTGTATTTCTTTTCTACCTTTTTTTAAACTCACTGACATCAACATCATTTTGTCCAATACGAATAAAAACCCCTGAGACTGAAAGTTTATTTTTGACCTTGGAATTTGAATTCAAACAAGTTCTGTTGAGTAGCTGTTTTGTGAGCTTCTGATCACATCACACACTCGTCCTCGGATGATTTGTGTTGCCCAGTTGTGCTTGAAATGTGAATAAAGCAGCTCCAGAACAGCTACTAGAGTTCTGAGGGGAGATGGTGTGATTTGATCGATTGTTACTGGGTTAAATGAAACGGCTCGGCACGCTGTAGTTATTGAATGGACCTTGAAGTGAGATTGTTTTGGCAAATTGTATTTTATCTCAGAGGCTTTATCAACATTTCTAAATCTCTATTCTTCACCCGCTGATTTGGTTAATGAAAGACTGCATTTTCACTATTTTCAAGCAGAGCACTTGTTTATTTTTGGTTTTTTTTCCGTGTCTTTGTCGGCAGTGTCTCTGCTTCCGACGGAGTCAAGTCTCCTCCTCAAAATTCGAGGCTCTTTCTCCAAATATTTTCCACTTAGAAATCCCCCCAGAGTTGCTCCACTGCAGCTCGGGCTCATGCTTAGCGTCCGTGTCGATCTCCGAGCCCCTGGGACTAATCTGCATGGTCATAGGTCAGGGGGTCAGCCACTGGGTCCTGATCCTGAGGAACCTCCCGGCTGGGATCGCTTCACTTCTCCCCCTTCATTTCACAACACTTAGCTCCACAGTGCCTCTCATTACTCTCCCAGTAAAGGGTCCTCTATGCTTCCCCCTCTCCCAGCCCCCCCTGGTAACTGGGTTAAATGGGAAAGCACAAGCCTGGAAGGGGGCCTGAGGACTTTCTGGGGCCTCAGCTCCTCTCTGCAGCCCAGGAATAGAGACATTCCCTGAGCTGGGAGGCTGACCCAAAGCCTGGGGGCTCAGGACCTGCGTGAACCTGGTTTAATTATATTAGCTGCAGTATTTAGACCCCTTGGCCTTGGCTTTCAAAAGCACTTTCAGTCAGGACGGTTTTCATCACCACCTGATTTGAAAAAAGGCCCCCCTGGTGTTTTGGTGTGCTGCACTAAGCTCGGTCATCATAACTATTTGTCCGACAAGGTCATGTCACGTTAGCTAGTGATGTGCGNNNNTTTTTTCATCTTCCCATCACGGCTTCTTTTGTAGCGAGCCGCCGCTGACTGACAGCTCGGGTCTGCCCATATTTCAATTAGACAGGCTGGGTGGTCAAACACACACACACACACACACACACACACACACTGCCTGATCAAGTGGCACATTTATTTGTTCGTACATTTGTCTGCGTGATGGAGCGGCTTCATTCACATGTGTCTGGATCTCTCCTGCAGGTTTGGGAGCCGGCTGTTGGCTATAAACCCATTTGGACGCGGTTGAAAAAAAAAAATTAAATGAATAATTAACAGTCACTTGAAAGCATGAACGTGTAGTGCCTACCCATGTAATGCCTCTCCGCGTAGTGCATTATCATATCCCAAAGGACCAGAGAGATGAAATTAGCGTTGTGTTCCACCTAATTGCTCAGCTCTGGCAAATTAACGTGCCCTTATTCAACCTTGTGTTTGTGAAAATGCTATTCATGCTGTTTGTTTCATGTTTAAATCAACGTATTTACACATGAAAAGATTAACCACCTCTGTTAATTACACTACATTTTGCATTCTGTGTTAGCTCCCTGCACACGGCGGCCGACGTAATTTTTTATTGACAGACATAAATCAGCAGCAAACATCCGGTGGGAGAGACGGCTGCACAGGCCCGGTGCAGCGCTAGCTCCTCCCGTGGCATCAGGGAACTGAAAGCAGCTCTAACCAACGCTAGCATTTTTTCGCAAATGCTAATTGCTCGAGTAATTCACCAAGATATACGGTGTGCCGATAACTCGTCTCCATCTGCATTTGTACTCGCATTTCTTTCTCGGTGAAACTCGCTTGCGCAGCAGTTGGATTAATAAACACGAAGCTTTTAGCTGCTCTGCTGAGAATGAAGCACTTTATTGTATTTATAGCTCTAATGACACTAAAACATTACAACTAAAAGTTAAGACGAATGAGAGAGAGACAGCTGTCGCTAAATCAAGCAACACCGTCGAAAAGTGCAAAGTTTAGTCGAAATAAAGTGGATAGAAGTTGATTCTTTTCCATCTTTGAGTCGAGTGGAGGTGAAGTTTAGCATTTCCTGCCCTGAAATATGATTTAGTTCGCTGTAAACATCTCTCACCTCTGTTTTCACGTTTGTATTTCTAGTTCTTGATGTGAATTTGTCCTTTTTTTATTCCCCATCATGTATTTCACAGCAGTGCTGACGTGATTTAGATGTAATCTATTGAAATATGTTTATTGGCTTTGGATATTTCAGAAATCTGCGGCTACAGTAAGTCACGGCCATCTTTAATATGTGCAGTCGTCATGGTTACAGGCAGCGGTGGGAGTAAGTCACATATGTTCGAGTGTCAACCAGAGAATGAAGTGAAGTCGAGTCCCTGCTGCTAGTCAAACACGCCGAGCCAGTTTCCTTAACGTACAGACAGAAGTCATGGAAAGTTAAGTCTTATTTTCAACATTAACACAAACTTTTGCAGACTGCTTTCACCGTTTTATAATTCTCACTGATGTATGGCATGTTGTGGCAATCAGTAACGAGCCTCTGGCCATCGAGCTAATGTTTGCCAATGAGTCGGCACAAACAGACGGTTATGCACCTTTTTCTTTGAGGGTTGTCGGAGAGAATTATGAAGCGGTGGTCGCGTCACGAATGTTTGAGCTGCAGACCTCACACACTGCTGCTGCTGTTCTCTTCCTTCAATACAAATGTTGTTATCTTTAGACTCGCTCCCTGGCTGGACTGCCCTCAGAGGTTGCCAGGTTTGAATCAAAAATCATGTTTCAAAAACAAAACGTAACTTTTCACTCGCTACAAGTCAAGACATTTTTAAGCCATCTGTCTCACAAATCTCTTCAGACTTCTTTGACTAAAAGGCTTTCAGGTTACACTCACAATAACTCGCCTACATCCAACTGTAATAATCCGTCCACAGTATCTTCACCACTTCGTCCTGCAGTGACACAAACTCTCCTCATGACAAACTCTGGCTGTCTGAACGAGGGCCGCTCTCTCTCTGCTGCGCTGTGCGATCATTCAGAAGCTGTATTTTTCTCACTTGTTCTCTGAGTTACTGAACACTGTCTGGTTTCACCTCGGGAGGAGAAGCTACAGTGTCAGATAACGTTGAAATGATTGCTTTAGTGAACATCTAGGGGAAGGTGGAAGACGCTCACAAGCTTCATATTAACACACCAAGTTAGCCAACTGATAATGATGTCATCTGAAAGAAACAGATCACATCCAAAACCCTCGATAATGTGATGTTAGTCGGAGCTCACCTCCTCTAGATGTTGGCTTCCTCTGCTTGTTTTTATGGTTTGTTTTTTTCCAGTTGTCAGTGGGACTGAATATGAGTCCATAAATCTGCTACTACAGAAGCAACTGTTCCTCAAAGTGCAAGATGATTAAGGGGACAGTTTCAACCACCAGGAGATTACAATATGTTATTTCCCACAAATTCAATAAAGTTGTGGAGTGAGACTGCATCAAAAACTCAATGAGATTGTCCGGTTGTGTATCCTCGACATGTTGACTGATGGGGAAAAAAGGCAAACACATAATTTCACCCTGTCGCCAGAATAAAATGCATCATATCAACATCTCTAAAATAGGCCGACATGTCATAACATGTTTATTGCTCAGGAAGAAACCAATGTTTCGAGACTTAATTTCAATATTTGTAAGTGCGACACCGCTGTTTATTTTCAGTTAGTCATCGTGACATTTTCCAACCAATGTTTGTGGCAACAAAACCGGATTATTCATTGAGATGATGGTTGAATTTCCAGCTGAGTTTGAACACTTTTTGGGCATTCTTATATTTATTCCTGTGTTTTTTCTGGACGTTTCTGCAGCATCAAGTGGAAGTTTCAATCTGGCTCATTTAAAATCCCAATTTTTTACATTTGCATTGTCTGAAAATGAATTAATTTACCTGAATCAAAACTTGTGAGAACCACTGGAGGATTTAGCATATTTATGATTTGCAGAAACGTAAACTGGCATCAGTTATTCCGGCGAAGTTCCTAAAAACATACTCGAACCTCCGTTCTCTGTAATTGATATCCTATTCTTTTTCTGTCTCTGACACACACTCACACACACATAAACACAGACACACACACAGGTCAATACAGGAATGAGGAGAGCCATCGAGATCTAAGTGGCTGGAAGGCAGATATAAGCAGCGCAGGTTAAACAGAGCTGCACATCAAAGCGCGGCACCTCTGGCTTTCACATCAGCACATCTAAACACGGATCTCATTTACATACGTTAGTCGAGCAAATAAAGCGCAGAACCTCCGCTCGCTAACTCCCGCACATCAGTATCTAATTTAGCCTGTGTCATGTCTTGTTTACGTGAACCGGTTCCCCCGTTACCTCGCACGCTGGCTCGCATTTCAATTGTCATTCCCCCCTGTAACAGTCAGCCGCGCTGGAGCAGCTCCAGCAGAAATGAGCCAGGAGGGGTGAATGGAGTGTAGATTGGCATGCGTGGAGGCTGAGAGCTAAGAGATATCTGTGTGTGTGTGTGTGTGTGTGACAGAGAGAGAATTAACAAGTACACACAGCTTCGAGAGGATGAAGTGTTTCAGTTCTTCTGTAGGAGGATAAATGTTCTTCTTGGAGCGATCAGAGAGCTCATGATTTATTCAGCATGTCCTGTGGTCCGCCCGGCTCCCCTGACGGCTCAAACACAAACGCAGAAAAAAGGGAAACACACACTCGACGACGATACACTGCCACTTAATGTCTCTCTCTCTATCTATCTATACACACTCACTTATACAATCGCAGCCAGAAACACACCCGCTGTACATCTATTCTGTGAATTCAGCACTGTCATCCTCGTCCGCGTCACATCCCCTCCCTCAGTGCTGCTCATCATCATGCTACAGGATGCTAACCAGCGCAGGCCAGACAAACAATGACTCCCAGTCTCATTGGCAGTGTGATTTACTGAGGCTTCAGCAGGACGCTGTGGCGTCCAGAGGGATCGGTCTGTTACAGCTCATAACACGGCTCGTGTTTGTTGCTGTTTCTGACTTTATTTACTTCAATCTCCTGCCGGTTCAAACGGTTCCGTCCTAATCTGGGCCAGTAAAAAAAAGTTCACGAGATTTACAGCTCTGGAGTTCATGATTGTTTCTGGAGCTTTTATTTCCTGTCTTTTCATCATTGTATCCCAGAACAGTCGCCGAGTACAAGAGCTCCAGTATGATTCAGTAGACTCAGGTGGTGCCAGAGGGCATAAATCCTGGTGTAAATACAATCATAATGGATGATTCCCCGGGAGCATTTTCCTTTGGAAAGACATTTAAAAAAGGCGATGGTCAACGCTGTAATTACGCTCAGAAAGACGCTGATTATACTCTCACATGTTGACCGTATTTCACAGGGAACCTGGATTTCATCCCAAGAATCTGGATGTGGTTTAATACTTCGGTTCCGAGATGATGGAGGGATATTATTCCCTAATTTCAGAGGATAAAATGTGTCTTTATAACAATCCTGCAATATCATATTTAACTGCAAATGTCAACAGTGGGAGAAAAACCTCATAGCATGAAGTTTGTATGGCTTTCGTTAGGAATGCACAATATTAATGTATAAAACTGTTCTCATGACGGCGTCCTGGCAGCACACAGCCGGTATAGTTACATGTTTCTGACATTTTATGTGAAACATCAAAACAGCATTTCTGCTATCGGTGCAGTAAAACTTCAAACTGATCAATATCGTGTGAGAAAGTTATCAAAATGGTTCGACGACGTTGAAATTGTACCCACACGTCTGCTGGTTCAGAGGACATTCAGTTTACAAATATAAATCAACTTTGAACTCCGGTTGGTGTAAATTAATCCACTTCAGCTGATGAGATGTACGTTGTGACATTAATAATGTCGGAGTGATCCAACTGGTCAGACATGAGAGTCTTTAACCAGCCGGACAGACAGACGCAGTATTTAGAAGTGTACTTCAAGCTTTACGCTTCTTGAAACTCAAACTAGCTAAACTGAAAAGACAACAGCATGCTAACCACTTGAAGATCTTTTTTTCTTTTCTCCTTTAAAGTGAAATTCCTTTTTTAGTTGCCAGGTTACGTCTGAAGCATGTTGTGGCACCAACTTCACCAAACAAACAGAGACGTTAACGAGTCTTTACGGTCAGCTTTTACACTCGAGACGGATTGAAGACGTAAGAACTAGAAACAAAGCGTGAGCGCGGCGGCTGCAGATGTGACTGCAGATGTGACCGCGTGCGTCTGTACGACTTTTGACCAGCCTGACACGGTGATGAGGCTGAAAGGAAAGAACTAAAAGTCAGCAGCAACAGATGAGTTATTATCGGTTGAAACACACAATCTCACTCTCCCTTTTTTCTTTCTATCGACTTCTCGTCTTTCTCACCTTCTCCTCTGTTAGCTGGTGAAAAATACAAATATAGACACAAAGATTGTGTGCAGAAACAATCGCTGTGTGTCTTTGTTTTAAATATACGCTTTCGCCTCGTGTTCACATATTTGATCGTTTATCTTGTATGTGAATTCCCACCATGTACACTTTTTAATATAGATGAAATATTACACATTCGTGTTGTGTTGTTGGTTGTACATCATGCAGCTGCTCTGTGGCCACCCTGCAGCAAACATCTTAATCCCAGCAGATCGAGCATGAAGGACTTCTCTTTGTTTGCCATTTTATTCTTTATCCCCACTCGTAGCAGTGCTCTCTCTCTTTCCCCTCTCTCTCTCTCCTTACATACGTCTCTTTTTTCCTCCATTTTCATCTCTGTCACACACTCTCCCTCCTTCACACATTCTCCCTCTTTTATTCTCCCTCTCCTTCACATAGATTACTGTGTGGCAGCACAGGGGTCTGGAGAGCTGCCTACTCCAGCCAGGCTTAGGTGAATCAGTTGCCATGGCAATCAGAACCCCCAAATAACCAACAATGGCATGTTAATTATGGTTATTACTGTATGAAGACTGTTCCAAGAAAATGAGCGATGGTACTTTTTTTTTTTTTTTTTCTTTGGAGGGATTAAAGAAAGAAAAAAAATGTCAGAGGTGAAGCAGTTTGGACAACATAATTCATAACAGAGCGCTGATTGCAGGAGTGTCGGGCCCGTCTGACGGTTCTGGTGAAAAATGGAGGATCCGCAAAGAAGCTGGCTGCCCTCTGCTCCGAGGGGGCGTGACAGGAAAGACTGCAGAATCTGGCCACGCTCTTTAAACCCCACTGTAACTGCCCGAAAACCTGTGTGATGTCATCTAAACGAACACACCTTTGTCTAGATCCACTGCTGTGGTTCCAACGTTTGTCCGTTGTGGGCTACTGTACAAACATGTATATGTATGTATGTGTGTGTATTATACGGTAAAAGGCTCAGTAGGGACATAAAACACAACAATTCTTATTTTATAACACAAATATACGAATATAATATAACATTTCTGCCGACAGATCTTCCTAAATCCTACAAACGTTGGTTAAATGTGTAAAACATCTGGAATTACGTCCAGCTTCAAGTTCCCAGTTCTCCTGTAGAGTAGATATCATACGTTAGACGTTTCTAAAAACTTTTACCAAACATCAGAATAACGTCTTACTTTGCATTCATCCGTTTCACCTTTTCCTGGTACGTCCAGTTTTCCTTGCAGTAGAACATAAATCTGTTGCTCATTATGGTGCAGATGTTTCCAAGAACTGCACGTTCACGTTTCCTCTTCACACATAAATAAAATGCACAACAGGTAAACAACACAGTTAAAATGCGA
>CAEMYA010000021.1:481390-499433 GCA_903131615.1 Diplodus sargus
CCCCCCAAAAAAAGTCACATTCCACTGGGAATAAAGGACGGCATTGTGGAGACTAATCCACTTCAGTAAGAGGACTGTGGTGAGTTTGTGTGTGGGAGAGGACATCAAGTGTGTTAACTCCACTGTGTGTGTGTGTGTGGGTGTGTGTGTATTTGTTTGTGGATGCAGATACATTTGTGTGGCTTTGTCTAGGTGTCGATGCCGGCGTGTGTCTGCACATGATGCAGTTATAAGTCATGTGTGTGTGTAGTGACTCATATAAAAAGCACCCTGCAGAGTTTTCCTGTAACAGTTCAGAGTTTCTCACCTCAACACATTGTGTTTACCACCGAGGCCTCTTTATAAAAGCACTCAAATCCATGTTACCATCAGCTGGCGGTCTTCTTCCCCTCGGATTTGTGTTGCCAGGGGTAAAATAATGACTGTATTTATGCTACATCTCAAAGAAAAGTGCAGGACGCACAGAGGCGTAGTGTCCTGCTTCCATAAATACTCAACCAGCCTTTCAGATGTGGATCAATCTGCTGCTGAAAACACTTCCAAACACTCTTATTTTAATCAAATTATATACTATCCATTCAGTTATTGCTGCATCATGTTCAGCTCCCAGTGGACTAGAAGCAGGTAAAGCTCCAACCCAGTCGCTGGAATACATGTTAAGTAAATGTCTGCAAAAACACAGATAAGTTAAATTTAACATTTCTGTAATAGCCTCTTTTTGGTCACCACCAAACTGGCATGAAACGTCCTCAGGTCTCCTTAATTATCCTTAATAATATGGCTGGATGTGATCCGACTCCTCTGGAAAAATGGCGATGCTACAACTTTCTCACCTCCGTACTTCCAAAATAAGCCCCCCTGGAAACTACTTTGCATGGACGCTGTCACTGCGCGTCAATGACTGCGATTGGTGAAACAAAATGCGAACGAGCCAGATGGTTTTATTTCTCTGCAGCAGAAGGATAATGGGTGCAGCGAGACCTTTTTCCAAGACTGTGGAGAGTCTATTACAGAGCCGACAGAGACAAACATTCGCACCCACATTCACACACACTCACAGCGGTGGACCTGCTCTGAACCACCTCCAGATGTACGAGCTCCTCACAATCCTCATCCCTCAAGCCTGGAGCAAACCTGAAAGCTACGAAGACCAGAGCGAGCAAACGCAAAGATTGTTCTGCAGAGACTAGATGAGCGAGCCAATCGTAGCAGGTTTCTGTGCCAAAACAAACATTTGGCAGCTAGAAACTGAAGAACAATCTGCAGTAAAGAGTCCAAAAAGTAGCAAAGACGTCGGTGACATCTTGGATGTAGATGTCTGCAACATGTTTTGCTTAGAGAGGGAACTGAAGGTGTGTAAAACAAAACAGGGCTGGTGTTTATTTCCTTGTACGTTTCCTCTGGCAGCACCCGGATGGAAACTAGTCAGACTGGAACATATAATCAGCTCAGCTGCTTCACGTATCCGTGATCTAATTTTTGAGCTCATGACCGTATCGGTGAGAGTTGGACCGCAGATCAACTGGTTTAACTATGTAAATCATGGACGTCTCATTATTTTGACCGTTCTTAAGACTTCTCATCCGTGTTGTCTGAGAAAACACCATCTGCTGATAAACACCACGACAGTTAAACAACTAATAAGTCAGTTATAGTTACTGATAAGTTACGACAGAAAAAAACAACTTATTAAAACCTCCTGTGAGGCATGTGGGCATCGTTACCACTCAACAAACTCTGTGAACCACTAAAAACATTGAACAACCTTCAAACTGAAGTATGGTTTTCACTCGCCTCCTGTTTCTCTTTCCCAAGACCTTTTTTTTTTCCTAATTAATTGGGTGAATTACAGAGCCAGCCAGTTTAATAAATGTATTAATCCTGTTCCTAACATGCTGTCACCTCCAGATACAAAAGCAAAAAACAGGGCACCGGCCATCATGTTCTGGTGGAAGGTTTTTTAATAGCTTTCTAACAACTTCGAAGGACTTTGTTGTGTTTCTTACTTTAAAAAAAAAAAGTTCTGTTCCTTATTAACACATTGTTTGTTTTCCTCGTCACTCATTGGCCCGTGTGTGTCCTTGTGTGTGTGCTGTCTGAACAAAACACCAGAGCTGTGGTCAGAAACCCACAGGAGGCCATTTTCCTTTACAGCATTTACAGTGAACGAGCTGAGAACAAATCAATTTAAATGTTTCAGTTCAGTGTGTGAGGAGCTTTTTCTCCTGAAGTCCTGATTTCAACGTTTAGATACAAGGAATCATAAGAACCTGTATTCAACATGTGTGTCTGTGTTTGTGTTTCTGAAATGATAAACCTGAGTAACCATGTGTCAAACTACAGTGACTTAATATAGTACGATGCAGACATCGCTGCATCTCAAAGACCAAAACGATCTAGAGGGATAAGCAGGTGATTGGAAAGATATTTCTCATCTTGTGGTGAACTGTCCCTTTAACGTACTAAATATAGTTGTGAGACATTAACGAGTAAAGAAGGTTTGTGGCATCGTTTGTTTGGCCGAAGCAGAGTGTGTTCCTGTCGGCCCGGATCACCTGTAAACCTACTGACCGGTGCTCCACACACACACACACACACACACACACACACACACACACACACACCTCTCTCTCTCTCTCTTTCATCCTTTCTTCTCCCACACTCCCCCTGTTCTTCGCCTCTCCTCTGACTCGTCTCCTTCTGCCCTCCCCGCCTTCTTCTTCACGGCTCCCCCTCTTTCTGTCTCCCCCCAAACTGTCTGTCCGTTTCCTTTCACTCATCTCGCTTCTCTTTCACCCTAATGCCTCTCACTTTTTTTTTTATTCCCCTCCTTTTCTCTCTCTCTCTCTCTCTCCACTCTCAATCTCTTTCTCTCTCCTTATCAGCGTCGAGGATGAATGGTGAAAGGCGAGGAGGCGAGGCTGAGACTCAAACCCAATACATCGTGTGTGGGAACCTCATTGTGGCCGGCGACTCAGACAGAGAGAGAGAGCTAAGGTATCGCACTTCTCCCCCGTATGGTCGATAGAGCAGACCCTCTCATCTTTCCTCGTCTTGAATGGCATCACTGTGCCCGTCAGCCTGGGGAGGAGGAGGAGGAGGAGGAGGAGGAGGAGGAGGAGTGATGCATGACCTGACAAAAACAGAGATGGAAAGGATATTTTCTTGTCTCACATATTTTCAGAAAGGCATTTTATTGTTTACATGACGTACCACAATGTTTCTCGGTCGACCGCAAACTGCTCTTAAACCTCTCAGCGCGTCACTGTGGAGGAATTATCTTTAATGAGTGAATGTAAATCTGTGACACCCTCAAATGAACTGACATAAACTTGAGCCCGCAATAGCCGATCCTTCTGTTTTGCCCGAGGGAACAGTGGAAACCAACGCGACCTTATGAGTTGGATTTAACCTGTCTGTTTACACATCCAGCAGCTGCAGAGCAACACGATCCTCGTCACCTTTCTCGCTTCCTAACTCCAATATTCACTCTCGTTCAGCTCTGTTTTTAATCTCTGGCAGCTCCTGATGGAAATAACTTCCTCCTTAGCTGCTAAAATGTCAACTATGTTCACCAGCTAATCTTTAATTGTGCAATAATTAAAATGGTTCTTTCAGATATTCTCTACATGCCACATCTGTGTCTGTCCGTCCTGAGAGAGAGAGAGCTCTGTGGCTCGTCCATCTTAGTTTTCCCCTGTGAAAATACTTTTTTTTCTCAATATGGGGAGTCATCACTCAAGTGGAGGGTCGAAGGACAGAGGATGTCGCTCGCTGTACAGATTGTAAAGCTCACTGAGGAAATATGATTGTGATTTTGGGGGTTATAAAAATACAAGACTCAATAGAACAGAGGTGGCCTGGATGGACTCATAACAGAGTCACGAAGATGTCTTGTCCCCAGATTTGACCGTGCACGTCGGGGTCAGCCATGACAAGGCCGCCAGTGCCGATCACCAGGGGCTCCACCAGGGGGTCCACCAGGGGCTCCACCAGGGGATCCACCAAGGGCTCCACCAGGGGATCCACCAGGGGATCCACCAGGAGTCTCCTGGTGAATCCCCTGGTGGACCCCCTGGTGGGGTTGTGCAGACTCTGGATCTACAGCGTGACTACAGCCAGTCGGAAATGATAACAAAAAGCAGACAAAACAAAGCAATTTCACTGTGTAGTCACCCGTGGAAGGAGCACAAAAATCAAGCACAATTTACAAAACAAGCACATTATGAACAAGATAACAGTAACAAGCAGGAATTACGCTCCGAGTCCGGTTAGAGCCCGGCCCGGCGTTAGACGACACATTCCAGTCCGAGCACAGAGACAGAAATCATCCAAGTGATTTTAGAAAAGTTAAAAAGTGCCTCTGTTCTGTATAGTGATGATGATGAACAGTGACAGCTAGTTTTCATATTCAGATGTTTAGCAGGTTTCAGAAAATGTAAATCATGTTCCCCACATATTGGGTCAGCGTTTTTGGTTCTGGATGAGATATCGCAACTAAAAGAAAACAGTACGTTTGTGGCCGGACATAAAAACATTGAGCTGAAAGACTCTGCAAGGCTCCAGAACCGCAGATTACAGTTATATATTCTCTGTATCTTTATCATATGTTGATCATGTTGCTTCAACCGATCGATGAGTTTGTGTCGATATTACGATGAGTTAAAGATCTTTTAACGAGGATGTGATTGTTTGTATCCAAGTGTTGGACAGACTGTAACTAAAGAATAGACCGTCTTTATCCCATCAGGTGTAATTATATGTGAATTTCTTTATGTTGCAGAGGTACTAAAAAGGCCTCCTGATCATTAACCACACCGAACAGAACCTCCACTCGTCTTGTTTCAGTCTCTCCACCGGACGTTTGGAACATGGCTGCAGATATTTTCAGCCACCTGAGACCCGGCGAGGTCAGACACTCTGCTGGGTGATGAGGTTTGGCTCACAGTCAGCGCTCCAGTTCATCCCGGAGGAGTTGGACTGGGTCGAGGTCAGGGCTGCTTTACGGACCGGACCTCACCAACCTGTTGGAACCACGGCGTCACAGTATAGTGTAATTATATCATGTGGACACTCTGCTGGAGTACATTCATGCACTTTTATCCTGCAGTCCTTTTTAATTTAAAATGAAGGGGAATCTGAATATTGTAGGGCCATTGTCTCTTATTCACAGCATCACAGAGCAATTCTCCAGACTTTCAATGGAGCATATTAGATCCGTTTCTCTCTGCTTCTGTCTTAACACAAAGAAACAGACAAGAGCTTCGAACAAAGCACAGTGGAAAATAATCGAGCCTGACTAGTTTTTTTTTGTTCTTTTCATCTTCTCAACTTGAGTCTAGAGAACATAAAGGAGTCACCAGTCCCGGTCCGAATGAACTGGATAAACTTTTTTTTAAAGAATGCTTAAATTTAGCATCAGCTACCAACAGAGCCTCCGTCAGCAGTCTGCAGCAGACAGTTTGTTATTTCAGATCACCAACGATCTGACCCGTTCTATCGGGTGTGGAGGCAGACAGACAGACGGCTGAGCGACGGGGGGTGTTTTCCATGTACAGTCACCTGTCGGCTCGTATTAACTTCTGCGGAGTGCGAGTTTAGTTTGCAGAGTCTGGTTCACATGGTCAAGCTGTGAAAACTCGTCTCAGCTCCTCCGGTACAAAAACCTCTCTCCGCCCTCCTGACATCAATTATTCAAAAAAGAAGTCAATTAGAATTGAATAATTTATCATCCGAGTGTCAATATTTGGTAAACAATCTCATGCAGCTTCTTACAATCCCCACGAGCGTCCCAGTCTGATGCCACGAACAGAGACTGTGAGTCTTTGTGGTGGATAATCGCTACAGTTCAAGACGCCAGTTTACTTTTGAGGATCGCACTGAAAGGTTTCTACAATCAACCCCGTAAATCCTGCGTGCTTACATCACTAAACGTCTCCTAATCCATGCAAATGATGCCGTTCGTCAATGCATTTTTTTTCTTTTTTCCTGCCTCTCAGGGTCCCAGTTCACTTCAGTACATTATCAGAACCAACCAGCCGAGACTTGAAGCTTGTTCAGCCTCGCTAATGCACCATAATGACACAAGTCCACACTGGTTTTTGTCAAAAGGTCGTTCTCAAGCAGGACCCTCCCCACTACCGCCGGAGCTCTGGGAGTGTAAAGTAAAGCCCCCTTCATTAAGGTGTGGAGCAGCAGGATGGTGTGTGAGCAGCTCACTGGAGCAGGATTCATTCATGATGTTCTCCAACAGGAAGTGTAAACACTACCATCAAATGAATATTGAAGTTGTTAACATCTGCATATCGATATCTTGGTCTGGCAGGTTTACTTTTGTACAGGTAATTGTGCATTTGCACAGAAGTCCATGAAGTAGAATCACTGTAAGAGGATTTATAGCCCACTTCCAATCTTCCACGAGTTGGTTTTGGATGGCCCTTAATGTAACGGACCCACCGGAACCTTCTGGAGAAAGGTTTGAAAGTGGTTTGAAAGGTCCAACGTTACTTTTTAATTGGGCTGATTGAGTGTAGTGATCAGTGGATCCTTCCCCGTGATGCGTTCACATGCTGCCACACAGTGCTGAGTGTTTAGAAGTTTGTTGTCATGGTTGTCAGCGTAGTTATACTCCGTGAGTGAACATCTAGAAGAAGATCCAGGCGGCTGATTTCTGACATTTTTTCCTGGAACTCACTCATTCCTTCTGATATTAGCACGGACATTAGCCAGCATGTGTTTTAGCTAGCAAAGTATTTACCTTTTAAGGAAAATATATCAGCTGTAACATTTAATTTGGGAAATTTAAAGAGTTCAGTAAAATACTAAGAAAGCTGAAATATAGCTACGTGTGTTCTGACAGTAATCGGAGGCAGAAAGTTGTTTTGTTCTTCAGCTTCAAGATGCAAAAACACTGCAAAGCTGCTGAAGTCTCTAACAGCCCGTTCACCAAGAATATCTTTGATATATTTCATTAGGTTTTGGTTGAAAATTGGGTGAAATAATACCGACAGGCTTCTTTGTGCGGCTCGCTAATTACTGTCTGCATGAGCCTTCAGGCCGAGCTTCAGTCCGACGCTCTGTGATGTCGTATTAATTATGAAATGTTCCATGAAAAGAAAGGAATGTCTCCACAGTCATTTACCGCTCTCTAATACGCTTTATTAAATAAACGTGGCAAAGAAAACTTTCCAGCCCAACACGGTCTTCATCAGTCCGCCCCTGAATTTCTGACTTCTGCTTTTGTTACATTTTGAGCACGTCAGTGGGTATTAAATGTCGGAGCACATTGTCGCTCGTTAAATGAATAATTTACTCAAACTTCACTGTCATTTTACCTTTTGTATGTCTCAGGTATGTACAGTAAACTCAAGGTAACGCCGAGTATCCTCAGGGACTCGTTCTGTTCTTGTGTCAAATTGTGTTCAACGTCTTGCCTGTAAAACATTTTCTGCATAATCACAGAAGAATCTCATGCAGCGTGAATTAATTTCCTTGTGCAACTACCTGGACGACTGACTGACGTGAGGTAAAAACATCCCATCCGGACCAGAACCCGTCCTGTCCCGTGAATATCAACTTCAACACCACTGGACCAAAGACGCAGGACGCACCGAAACAACCAGCTCACATCAGCGTCTGCAGGGAGGAAGTCTTCAGCATCTGGGATTCAGTGTTTGCACTCATGTGGATAACACAAATTACCGAAACAATGACTTGCAGAAGGTTGTTTAAGGTCTCGTGGTTCCTTAAATCCACTCGGATGCCCTCGAATGATTTCTGGTTGTTTTCAGTATGATCTGATATTGCCACGTCGCGGCTGTTCATCATCATGATCATATTTAATGACCAATCATCTTTTTTTCCTTTCTCACATGTTTATTTGATTCCAAACCAACTTTTTATAAACTTAATCAATAGTTTTTCAACTGTTTTTTGTTCAGTTGTCTCCAGTTGCCTCACTTGTTTTGGAGAATTCTGCAACACTGTCTTGCTGTTTTGCTTTCAATCAGCATGAGGGTGAATATATTATGACTGAATATTCATTTTTGGGTGAACGTTTTATTTAAAATGATTCAGATTTTACATATCAGATGTTAGTTATGACAATAGCAAGAGCAGAAAATGGAGAAATAGAGAAATAACTTCCAACATCATCATGCAGTAGTGACTTCATCATTAAGTACTAATATACAAACATTACTGTTGCTGGAATAATCAATCACAGACAGCATTTAAGTCCCTGGATTGACATTTTCATACATATTGATTAGGTTTCCCAGTTTGACAGAACAGAAACCTGAATGTTTTAGATTCTGGGATGCCAGAAAAAGTAAACCTGCACATATAATACAGAATAACAAAAGGTTTCATACGTACTTACACCATAAGAACTTGAACACACTGTAGGATGGCTCTCAGGTTCGCGGCCCGGAGTTTGACACCAGTACAAACAGTGAAAACTGGAGGTGGTGGAAGATCAGTGATGCTGCTGACTGTACACGCAGTTGTTTGAGCATTAGGAAAATGACATTGTGCTTTTACGGTGAGTCAGTGGCTGATAAGAGCAGCTATTACCGGCATAAATGGATTTATCTCTAGCTGTGTGCAGAAGTCACTTTGGTTGACATCTCTGCATGTGACAAGTGGATTTAACGCCTCTTCTCTGTTCTCTGACTTCTTTTTCAATCTGTCTCTTTGTTGCCTCTCTCTCTCTCTCATTTTATCCACTAATACATCTGTTTTTGTGTCTTAACACTCTCTCCGTTGTGTTGTCTTCTGTTCCTGTAGGCATTAACCCTGTTTGCTGTTTCCTCCATCATTTAGCATTCAACTCCTCTTCTTTTTCCCACTTGCTCTGGCTCTATCTCTTCTATTTATGTGTATAATGAAAGCCTATAATCATATTCTACACACCCACATACTGTCTGAGGCTTTAAGATTATATGTCTCGGGGAGCAAGAACAACAGAATCATCATATTAATGGTAGCGGTGGAAGATCCTCATCATTGTTGCTGTAATGCTTATAATCCTCTCTGTCGATCAAACTTGCCAATTATTTCCTGGATTGACTGCTGTAGGAGGCTAAATGAGATGCAACAGATGCCTAAGTGCACAGATACAGTAAACAAGTGTACAATTGAGAGAAATTACGATTACGTATAACGACAGCTCAGCATATAGAGAGGAACAAAAGACGTCATTAGTGCTAAATGACAACATCAGTATGAAGTTAGTCGGGAAATGATGCATTCTTAAAACGAAACATCTCTTCAGTTTCTCTCTTTAAACAGCTTTAAACGGCCACAGTGCAGCTGGAGAATAACACACATGAGTCACATCCTCTGCAGCTTTGGAACAGCTGCAGAACATCACAAACTCTTTAAACATCAAGTGCCGTTCTCACAACTTCTACTGCGTCAACGTCGCATTCAAGTACAGTAGGGACTGACTGCAGTGGAATGGCTGTAGAGAAATAAAGCTAATCGCGTCAAATATGGACGCGATTAGCGACATTATGGCACAAAGGTAGCGTGTCTGTCACTGCACAACCAGGACAGGAAGAGGCACTGTTTTCCCCGGTCACTGTCCCCAGTTAGTGGTGGAACAACTGGAATAACTTGGGAAACAAAAAAGGAAAAAAAACGGTGAAAATATTATTGAATGGACGAACATTCAAACCTGCCCACTTGTTAATCTGACCGGATGTTTTATTCTGCATATTTCATTGCACTGATATCAGGGCTTCTTGGTCAGATCGGGCTTCTTAAAGTGATAGTTCAGGTTTTTTGAAGTGGGGTCATATAAAGTACATATCTATAGTCGTTCTGTTTCCTGCCGTAATCACCGATCAGCGCAGCCTCAGTTTGGAGAAGCAGAGAGCCGCTCCAGCCAGACGCTCAGCTTTGTACTGCAGTGAACGGGGTCCAGAGAAAAAGTGAAATAAACCACCTCAAACAAGGCTCAAAACAATCTATAACAGTTCAAGTGTACGTTGTCTAGGTAAAATACATTGAACAATACCCGAACTATCCCTTTAAGGTTGTTTTCGGCTTCAGACTTTCAAAGGAAAGTTTAAAAGTCGTCTAATGCTGCCTTTTCGTTTTCCATAAGACACTTTGTCTTTTCTCGACTGTCAGGCTTATATTCAAATTTCTATATTAGATAAAAAGATACAAAACAAGATGTGAGTGTCTGTTTCTGTCTGCCACTGTTATGTGAGTAATATGGAGTCGGGGACTAATTCTCCACTCTGCCATTAACCGACTGCAGTGGAATTGCAGTTTAAAGACTTCAAACTTAATTTTTTTCATTCATTAATTTGAGGAACTTCATCGCTCTGACGTTTTTATCTGTTGTTTTTTTTTATCTCCCCATAAAAAATGACCAGACTCGTCCTTCAGTTAGTCTGTGTTTTCCTAAGAACTTTTTTAAAACACGTTGGTCAAACAGCAAATAGTTAGAGGAGATGCTTTTCCTGTCCGTTTTAGAAATATAGGATAATTAATGAATACACAGACGTTTTGTTGAAGCGATGCTGAGCACCGTGTGCTGACATCGTCTCTGTATCAGCATTTAAACATGTACACAGACGCTTCTTTCTCTGCCTCCACCTCAGAACACACTGCACAGTGCAGCTGAGGCCTAATAGCATTGTGTATATGTATGTACTCCGCGTGTATATTTACCTAGGTGCTCGCGTGGATGTGTGTCATTTCCGAGCAGTTCTCCTCGGTGTCCCAACCCCAAAACTAAATAAACAGGCCGACACTTTGCCTGCCTCTCCTGTGTCTGTGAATAGCCTCTCTGTGGCGTTTCTCGCTGTGGGGTCCGTCGTCTGCGGCGAGCGAGGTTTTCGTTAGCCGCTGCGGGAACGAGCTCTCCGACCGCTCCGCACGGGATTCTAAATTACTGCCAGGAGAACAAACTGTGTTACCGGTTCTGCTGATGACCCGCTGATGACCTGCATTTCTATCTGACTGGATCTGTGACTGAATCACAAAGAAATGCAGCTTCACACTAAACATAACCATAAATTTCATCTAAAACAAAAAAAAACCTACAAAAACATGAAGCCGTCCTGAGGGAACGGGTTCTGACATGTTGATGAACTGGAAATATATCAAGGAGCACGAAATACAAGAATACCTGAGGTTGTTGTTGCAGGTAATTTAATGTCCTTGTGGGGGACAGAATTTTAAAGGGACGGTTCACCCCAAAAACCTAAAACACACATGTTTCCTCTTACTCGTCGTGCTGTTTATCAATCCAGATAGTTTTATTGTGATCAGCCGCTGAGTTTTGTAGAGATTTCTGCGTTCTCTCCAATATAATGGAACTAAACGGCACTCGGCTCGTGGTGCCCAAAGCGATGTCTCTTCCCAGAAGTCGTGACCCGGTTACCCAAGATAATCCACAGACCTTGTTGTGTGACATTAAACTGTTTGTTGGTGTGTAGTCTGCTGTGTGCGCTGTGTATAATCTGGACCCGGAGCTGACAGGGCACATAAACAATGCAATGCAGTGAGGACGGGATGTGGGGATGAAATGGGGCCCAACAGCAAATAGTTTTCAGTGCTGAAGCATCGAAAGAATTACAGATTTTAGAACTAAAACACGAACATCAGGTTTGGTATCCTCGTAAGCTCAGTCGTTCTGTAGCAGCGACAGCCTGACGGAGTTTGTTTTAGCCGAAAAAACAAATCTGCTGGTGTGAAAGCAGCCTCAGATAGAGGAATATTATATTTCACACCGAAGCCTCGTGTTGATATTGCTTCTGTGCTGCTGCTTCTCAGAGACGACCATCGAGGTGGAAGTCCGGTTCGCTGAATGAGCCACTCCTGTGACAGGAGATGGAAATATTTAGATTCCAACCACATCTGAATGATCTGCATAAAAACAATGAATGAAGAAGCCGCTGTGTGTGAGCACACTCGCTCCTCCACGCCGTCTGTAATCTAACAACTCAAAACTTCCTTCGTTGTCCTACACTCGTTCTTTTTTCTGTCTTTTTTCATCTCATTCCCACACACACACACACACACACACACACACACACACACACAAACATACGCTCACTCCTGGGGCCAATTAGTCAAGTTGAAACGTCTTCATTTTTCATTTGAGTGTTCAATGATCAGTATAATTGGAATTAATAAGCCAATTTCATTTGGCAGAGATGGGAGTTTTTGGCACTTGTTTTGAGCAGCCTCGCAGTCGGCTATGGGGGAGGAAGCCACAAAACAAGGGTCTCATTAAATGGGTCAATTACAGTCGAAACACATCACCTTATTAATCCTCCGCTGTCTGGCACAATAAAGACGTTTTTGTACGCTTATCAGGCTGTTTGGTATTTACCGCTGCATCCCAGACCATATGTTCACGATCCATCTAATCTGGTTGAACCAGTTTGTGCCTTAAATGTCTTAATAAATCTAAAGGCTGGCTGTTTTTTTTTTTTTTTTAGATATTACACATTCAAGTTGCACTAAAGAATATCTTTTTTTACAGTATCTGGATGGATGATGTGACTCACAGTGACAAAACCGCAAAGAAGTTGCACAAACTCTTCAGTTCCGCTCAGCTTTTCAGCCTCTTTTAGTCATTGTTTTGGTTTTCTGGCCCACAAACTCCACACTCGTCAACCTGATGTCAAACAACAGCAGGCGGCGGTTTTCAGTCCAGCACCAACCGGCAGACAGACAAAGTTAGTAATCAGCTGGTGAAGCTTTTGTTGCTGCTGGATGTTTACACAGGAAATGATTTGCTATGACTAACGACTGTGTCATCCTGTGTTTAAGCTCGTTCTTCTCCTCCCAAGTGAGAAAAAACAAATCAATTAATGCAGCTTTAAAGTAAAAAGATGCCCTTTGCTCCCAGTTAACAGTTAAGTGTTGTAATGAAACTCCGACAGTCAAACTCTTTTACCCCGTGGACTCCTGAGCTGTGACTCACGCCGCACTGTTGAAGAAACAGAGAAAAATGTGGGTGTGAAGTAAGCAGATTTTTTAAAATGCGAGGAAGAAATTGCTGTTTTATGAGGAAATAAATGCATTTCATGTCTTTGTGTTAAAGAAGAAAATAGCTGGTGGTTGCTTAGTAACTTTATCTAGCTTATTGTTTAATCTGATGTTAACTTACCCGGACTTCACAAAGGATGAAGTTTCACAGCCCACCATCTTTGGGCCACGACCTGGAAGACTGCGAGCTTTCATGAACAGAAGCCCACCATGTTGCTCTGAATGTGACTCACGTAAACCTACTTATGTATTCAGGGCAACACCCTCTACATGTTTGAGCAATTTGGAGTAGATGGCAAATTGTATGTGGGAGTTATAATGACTTGATGGTTTTATGGCGAAGCATCAAAATGGACCGCGCCACCAGGTGTGACGTAGGTGAAAGCTTTTGATAAGTTTTGTGTGCAGATGCTACTTGCGATGTTTGTTGCAAACCGGTCAAATGGTCTAGGAGGAGTTGGAAAAGGTACATTTATAATTTTTTTCACAGGGCCTTTATGGCTCATGGGGAAGTAGTCACCTGAGTTTCATGTAATTCGGACAGACAAATGTGGAGATATGCAACACTTTGTGTTTTGAGCAAAATGTACAGGAAGTTGTTATTTAATAACTTGAGTATTGTTTGGAATATCAAAATTATTTTAATAACTTTCTGTCAGGAGAGGCCACGGATGCTGTGTACAAAGTTGCGTGAAAATCGGTGAAATCGCCTGGGAGGAGTTCGAAAAAGTAGATTTACGACATTTCGCAACATTTACGAAAAAAAACGGATGCCACAAGATTCAGCACAATTCAGTAAACGTGTGGATATAAGGTTTTTGAATGTGCGACAAAGTATATGGGCGTTATAAGCCAAAACGCACTTTCCTTGATTATAGCGCCACCTAGTGGTGGAAATCCAGGACCCTAATTTTTCGGTAGGTGTGACGTATATTCCAAGTGTGGTGAGTTTGGGAGCAAGTTCAGGCAGCGAATAAATGAGATCATTTGGGACGAAAAAGTCGTAATTCGAAAAACAACAAGAATTTCTGTCAGCTCTGCATACGTTGCATGTTCAGTGTAGCCGGAGCGCTACAGTCTCCACCCTGTAATAAAGCTAACTCTGAGCTAACATACTAGCGTCATTATGCTTGCTAATAAGTGCGTATCACACTGATATTGACAGATTTTCTATCATTCATAACCTACAAATGATGCTAAAGGATGTTGAAGGAGGGTTGTTGGGTTTCTTTTGGATTTTATTTGCGCTCTAACTCTCTGAAATATCTCGCTGTCATGGAAAAATGTCTCGTTTGTCTTGGTGAAGTTCCTCTTATGAGATGTGAAGCTCTGGATATGAACGGGACGTTTCACTGAGACGGCGAGTGTCGTTTCCGCTCTGGGAGACGGCTTCCCTCTCGCTTTCATCTTCTACCTTCCCACACGCCTGTGGATGAACGTCTCCTCACACACACACACACTTACTCTCGACACACATCCCGTTCCCACTCACCCTCCTTCATCCATACAAAGGCCTACACATATGCACTCACAAACACAAACTGTTCCCATTTCACTGTAATACGAGCAGACGTGTTCACACCGCTTCTCATTTGGATGTCACCGCGCTGCCTGGCCTCCTTTTTGCTATATTAAAAACTCCGCTCCTATCATTGTCAAAGCTACAAGCAGATGGCGACGAATCTGCTTGGCTCTCGCTCGGGTCATGTGAAAGCTGCTTTTTTTTCTCTCTCTCGGTTTATTTGGAGACAATACTTCATACTCTTCTCTCTGCGCGGAGAGGAAATCTCTCATCTTACGGCATGACACATCTTTGTGAGGGTGCAAGGTTTTTTTTTGCTGCTTCACACCACACTTCTTCGGTCTCTCAGGGGTGGTATTTTTGTGCGAATTTGCGCTCTCAAACACGTTATAAATAACCCTGTTTGCAGCAAGTGGATGACTTGCCCATCTGTTGCAGCGATCTCATGGACGGCTACCTCTCTCTCTCTCTCTCTCGCGCGCTCTCGAAGGTTGGAACTTAAGTAAACTCATGAAATATTGAAGGCATTCGCTGCAGCACGGTGGATTCGCCATATGTTAAAAATAGTGCGGATGAAGCTGACTTAGGTGTTCCACATATGAGAAAATGTCACATCTCAACATGAGGCGGTGTCTGTGCGAGGTTATTAGTTATAACACAGTCGCTAATAATGACGGCCAAATGTCACAGTGCCCTGAGTGATGGTGCTGAAGCCGTGTGTGTGTTTGTGTATGTGTAAATGGCTGAACGACAGGCAAATTGTAAAGTGCTTTGAATAAAAGCGCTATATAAATGCAGCCGTTTCCCATTTAATGACTTTATTGAGACTTTAACCAGCCCGAGGAAGAGCAGCGCCGCGTCTCATCCGGCCTCAGTAAACACTCGTGAGACGACCCACGTATGAACTGTTTGTTTAATCCAGTGACGAATTGTTGTGGTTTTATCTGAACTCTCTTTCGCTTTTCATTGTGTTCATACGGACCTTCTTATGAGTCTGAAGTAAAGTTGGAGTTTTAGATTGATTTTAGCTTATGTGGGTATTTACGTGCACTTTAGTTTGGCTGTAAGTTTACTGTTAAACTTCTATTTTCACAACAAGGTCTGAAAATGTCTTCTAACCTTCCATCTCTTTGGATAAGGTCCAGTTCATTTTGGGCAACTTTAACTTGGTTAAAGTTTGGGTGAAACATTACTTCTGCCTTTGACTTTTCTTATAAGCACAACTTAGATAATTTAAATGTTTTTTCATCTCTAGTAAGACAAAGTACATAGTAGCTGTTTGCAAAAAAGGTCTTCAACCTCATTCTGGCTACTTATGTAAAGCGAAACTCTCACCAAAATGCAATTTAGGCTTTTTTGTGAATGTATATGAGTCAAACTTTCGTGTAAAAGCATAATTACAACAAAGAGGCACTTTCAAAGATTTACCGTATTCTCGTTTTCGGGTCAAACTCATTTTGAATGGGAGTGCTACGGGCACTTTAGCGCTAGCATCAAAATCTCTGTTTTTAAAACACTAAGAAGACTCGACACAACATGAAACTTTGCTCGTAGTATCACCAGGGTCTCTACACATGAACACGAGCACTGAGAACATTGTTTGTGTACACAGAGTTACTAAAAAGAAGGTTTTTGAACAACTCACGTTAGCAGCAGCTTGTTCCGCTCGCCGCCGTCCTGCCAGTGGAGAAGTGTCGATCTCAGAATGTGACGTAACCTGGAGGACAGTTAAGGTGGAACGATAAAAGTGCCTCCTTTCGCTGTAAGTCGTGACTGAACTTAAATAACACACATCACTGCGTCTTGTTGAATGGTTCCTCTCAGTCAGGCACATGTCCTGTACGCTGCCCCGTCGACCTGGACGAATATGATTGGACGTTGCTAGTAGGCTGGTGTCCAAGCAGCTGATGAGTCAACTCAACTAATGCGAGTGTGACTTCAGTGCAAAGCCTGAACTATCACCATCTGGTCACAGATTGTGAAATTGGCCCAGCTGCCAGAATAAAGTGTTGGCAGTTAAGATACTTTCATATTTATACTTACAGGCACATGCAGTGCTGATTGAATGCGCCGTATCTCGTTCACGTTACAAGTTTATTACTTGAGTTTTATATCAGGAAGTGGACGGGATGATGGTGGCCACAGTTTGAGTCTACATTCAATTCAAGTGTGACACACTGATGAGGCAATTTCAAATCTCCAGCCATGTTTTTGGCCACAAAACCAGGTATTCAAGGTGTAAACATAATCTTTCACTCACCCTGACTAAATGCTTTAGGAAAGCAAAGCAGCACTTTCACAAGATTCAGTCGAACCAAAAGGAAAGTGAAGTTGCAACATAAAAAAAAATGATCCAACATATCACTGATTTGCAGAAACTTTAACTCCCAACATTTGCTCTGGCTACTGGATTGTGTAAGAGACGTGTGAGAAACCTAACAAGGATGTGAATCTGTTTCCGTGATGGACTGTAATCGTTGGCACGATGTGGCTTTTGTTATCATACTTGTGCTCAGCAAGGGAGTAAGAAACCTAATCAAGAATACGAGGACATCTTGGCGAAATCTTCACCCATGGAAGAAAAAAAAAGGCACAAACTTGAATCTGAACCCACCACGAGTCAGCGTGCCAAGAACATTCTGTATGCAACATTCGGCTTCGGCTCTCCAGACAGGCAAAAATCAAAGAGAGAGGACGTGCAGAGGACGCGGCGGAGGAGAAGATCATGTCGAGCCCTCTGTTACCAGCAGCAGAGCCGCCGTGGCGGCCGGGAGTGTGGGAGGCTGCGTCGCCATTGGTCGGAAGCATGTCACACTTTTCTCCCACTCACGCGCTGATCTGCTCCGGCTCTTCAGGCTCTCTCTGCCTCCATCCTCACCGACACACTCAGACATGGTCAGACACACAAAGCCATCCCTCTTTTTCAATTTTCCCTCTCATCCAGGTGAGACCGGGTCAGCTTAGCCTGAGCCGCCGTCTCCAGTCGGCGTTAATGAGTGAGCCCTTTTTTTTTTTCTTGACTTTCGAGTCATGCAGACAGACGGCAGCACCATGATGACAACAAACCACTTCTGTATTTAGAAAAGGAAATGATTCTCTCCCCCAGATTGCAGAGCAGAAGTTTAGCAAGTGAAGCACTGTGTGATATTTCAAAGGGGTTTTAAATCGACCAGAGATCCAGCAGGAATTGGAAAACGAAGAGAGACTTTCAAAAGAATCTGAATGCATGTAATATCCCCCCGGGTTACAGCCGGGCTTCCTGTACCATATGGATTTAGTTCCAGATTGCACAATGAGTCTCTTCCCTTCTGAGGACCTTTTGTCCCGATGAGGAACTCGGTATCAGTCAAAGATGAAGCAGGTTTGATTTCGAGCACCAGAACTGATGCTTGAGATACGCTCCTCTCCCATTTGTGCTGGTGTCACTCCTGTTGGATTTGTAATTCTGTTGGATAAGCTAGAAGACTTTTTTTTTTTTTCCCACAGATTTCTACCCACGAGGGT